>JADRCD010237993.1:56221-85303 GCA_019843815.1 Montemys delectorum
ACCTGGGCTGCTTCCTCAGCTCTATAGAGTCAGTGAACGTTCCCCCATCTACAAAGTTGAATGTACAATTATGTTGATATCTTGGTGAATCTTCACTGGATTCCCTTTCTCCTTCAGAGTTACGGCTTTTCTTTCCTCTCGGGTTTTATGTCTCCCTGTGGTTGTGCTGTGGTTAGACAGAGGGGCGCAGCTGTTGTCAGTTTATCCTGTTTAACCTGAAATCTCTAACCTCCGCATCTGAGGAAGGAAGAAGAGCAGAGGTTAAAAGAGATGATCGAGGCCGAGTATAAGATGCAGTTCCAGTTACTGACTGAAGAGAAGGAGCTGCAGTTTCCAAGACTGCCCGCCTGCAAAGCTGACCTGAACTTAAATGGACCTAAGCAGGAGCAGCTGATGAAGTGTGGCACTGAGCTCATGCAGAAATCCCAAGAAATGCTACAGGTGAGAGGATGTTCTGGATGGGGAATAGCTAAGCAGTGTATCCATTCCCAAACAAATTATCCAGTGCCATGGAGCAGTGGGGGGACACTTTAATGCCCAACACTTGAGAGTCAGAGGCAGGCGACTCTCTTGTGAGTTTGAGGCCAACCTGGTCTACAGATCCAGGACAGCCAGGGCTGCACAGAGAAACCCTGTCTTGAAAAAGAAAAAAAAAAAATTATCCAGTGACAACTATAGAGTGTACAAGTGTACTTACCTGCAGTTCTTTCATAAGATTCTGTTCAAACACACATATAAATAGAGAAGCAAGGAAGGAAAGAGGCCCATACATTTATTTGTATATATTCATTCTCTCATATTACGCTGTTGATATATTTGCAACCATGGAAAGACACATGGCTAAGACAGCATTGAAATTGTTTTCCGTCCAGAGCCACATTGAGAGAATTAGCATCGGAAGACTCACGGGGATCTTACTGATGGTCTCGTAGTTATTAGCTTTTAGGTAGCCTTGGGTCCGTGTGGCTCAGTGTCTAACCTAGTTTCTTTAGCTGTGAAATGGAAGTCACAATGGCCTCTAGTTCCTAGCCTTGCTGTGAGGCTTGACTGAGATAATCTACAGAGAGCCCCTAGACAGTGCCTTGTACATTTTCAGCAGTCCACAAATAGCAGGCACCGTTATTACAGTCGGGATCTTTAATAGCCTCTGGAGGGTAAATGTGACCTATAGCCTTCTCTACGAGGCTTGCAGAATGGCCGCAGCTGGACTGAGGCATGCTGCTACGTGCCTGTAATCCTAGCACCCTGAAGGCAGAAGTAGGTGGATCTCTGAGTTCAAGGCCAGTCCGTACTACAGAGTGAGTTACAGAACAGCCAGGGCTATGCAAAGAGATGCTGTCTTAAAAACAAAAACAAAAAAACAAAAAACAAAAAAGTATTTTTGAGATAGTCTCACTATTTAGTTCCACCTGGCCTAAAACTTGCTTTGTAGACAGGTTGGCCTTGAACTGACTCTGCCTCTGTCCCTGAGGCTGGAATTAAAGGAATACTATGCCCTAAGTTTTATTGATTGATTGATTGATTGATTGATTGATTTTTGGTTTTTTGAGACAGGGTTTCTCAGTGTAGCCCTGGCTGTCCTCGAACTCACTTCACTCTGTAGACCAGGCTGGCCTTGAACTCAGAAATCCGCCTGCCTCTGCCTCTCAAGTGCTGGGATCAAAGGTGTGCACCACCACCACCGCCCGGCCTAAGTTATAACGTTAATAAACATTCAAGTTCTGAACAAAATGCCACACCAGAAAGAGTGTGGTGTGTTTTGGGGTGCCGTGTTTCTAAATCTGAGTAAACAGATTTCATGGACAAATGCCTACCTAACTTTGGCATATTAAACAATAAGCATAAATTTTCATTTCTTCATTTATTTAGAAAGGAAATTTCCCTCTATAGTCTTGGCTAGCCTGAACTCATGATCTTCCTGTGTCTCTTCTTCACTTCTCAAGTGCCAGCATTACAAGTTTATGCTGGATCACACCCAGCTTCCGGTTTCTATTGAAAGGCACCCTGCTTCACATTGAAGCATGGCTTTTCCTGATTATTATTATGTCTTTTCCTAAAGACATTCAGGAATTCATATTTCCTGGTCAAGGTTGAATGAGTAAATAAAAGGGCATAGTGGTGCATGCCTTTAATCCCAACACTTGAGAGGCTGAGGCAAGAAGATCTCTGAGTTCGAGGCCATCCTGGTTTATAGAGTGAGTTTCAGGACAGCCATGGCTATACAGAGAAACCTTGTCGCAAAGAAAGAAAACCCAGCCAGCCAACCAACCAAATACGTACATATTTGGGGCTGGAGAGATGGCTCTGACTCCAACTCCAGGGTATTTGCCACCCTCACAGACATACATACAGGCAAAACACCAATGCTCATTTAAGAAAAAAAAGTAAAAATTGCTGAATGTTAATGAGGAGATGAATCTGCAGAGGCTCAGCCACCTGGGGAGAGAGAACATGGGCAAACTGAAGGCGAGTGAAGTCCGGCTTTGTGAGCACCTGTGCAGCCTCCAGAAGATCATCACAGACCTAGAGAAGAACTGTGGAGAATCTGCCCTTGTACTGGTCCAGGTAAGCCTGGGGAAAACCATTCTCCCGTAGCATTTGGAAACTGCAGAGTGGACAGACTCATTAAGGGTCACTGCCAGAGTGCCAGGTCCAGTGATCTTCAACCTGATGTGAAAGCTAGGCAGCCATTGTCCCCTGCTAAAAGTGTTGTGAATACTGTTGATGGGTCTGTAAATCAGTCCAGAAATAGAGAGAACATTGAGCCTCCTCAATGCCCACTTTGGGCTTATGTCTGAAGGAAATGAAATTAATGTGCCAAAGAAACCTTTACAGTACTAGGAACAGGTAAATAAATGTCATACATGTAACTCATGTATGGGATACTGTTCATCCATAAAAAAAAGACAAAGATATAATTTATAATTATAATTAAATTATATATAATTATATAATATATTAAATAATATGTACTTATATATGATATATATCAAATGATATATAATTATATATCATATATATATTATAATTTAGATGGAATTTGGGATCCTTATGTTAAGCATAATAAGCCAAGCATAGAAAGGAAAGTATAAGATTTGCATTCATATGTGGACCTTAAACAGATGTCATAGAAGTTGACAGACTGATGATTAACAAAGCCTGGGAGAAAACTGGAAAGAGTGATGGCAAGGGAGGTTGACTGGTCCACATGGAGTTACCGGTGGAAGCATAGATGCCTGGCCAACGATAGGAGTGATAGGTTCTGGTGTTTTACTGTAGATGGACATGACAGCGTGATAGTGGTAATGCACTGCATTTCTTCTGATTAAAAATGAGTCCTTTAATGCTGTGGATCTCTATGAGTTCAAGCCATTTCTGATCTACATAGCCAGTTTCAATCCAGCAAAGCTAAATAGTTAGATCTTGTCTCAAAAAATAAGAGACAGTTCTGCACGATAGGTTTCGATCATGGTGAAGGCCCTCAAACTTTTACCAGATCCACCCCTTCCCTCCCAGCTTGCTTCCTTCCTTCCTTCCTTCCTTCTTTCTTTCCTTCCTTCCTTCCTTCCTCCCTCCCACCCTTTCTCTCTTTCTTTTTTCTTCCTTCCTCTCTCTCTGTCTCCCTGTCTCTCTTTCTCTGTCTCTGTCTCTCTGTCTCTCTGTCTCTCTCTCTCTCTCTTTCTCTCTCTCTCTCTCTCTCTCTCTCTCTCTCTCTCTCTCTCTCTCTCTCTCTCTCTCTCTCTCTCTCTCTCTCTCTCTCTCTCTCTCTGTCTCTCTTATCCTTCACGACCAGTTTCTGCTGCTCAAATGTTCTTGAATGTGTACTCTTCCATAGGAGAGCAGTTACCTTACCAGGGCCTACAGTCTTAAAGAAAGCTGCCTCTCCTCCGTCCTCAGTCCAGCAGCTAGCAGTTTATAATAACCCCATGCCTGGGGTTGAGATTGTCTGCCCATCTGACCTCTCCGTGCTGGGACTTAGTCTGACTTGGGTTCACACTCGTCTATGCATGCATGCTGTCACAACTGCTGTGAGGTCATCCTTGCAACTGGCCTGATGTGTCCAGAAGACAGTATTTCCCTGTAGGCATCTACAGCCTCTGGATCTTACACTTTTTCTCCTCTTCCAAGCGATCCCTGGGCTGTGTGTGAATGTGTGCGTATGTGTATGTGTGTGTGTGTGCACATGTGTGCACATGTGTGCACGTGGGCATGCGCACTCATGATGTTCTCTCTAGGTATCTTTCTAAATGTTAAAAATATAGGACTTAGATCAATTTTACCATAAGACAGATATTTGAAGAGCTTAGACAGGTTTGCTCTGATTGAAGCAGAGGTGAATCTCACACAATGCATCATGATTCCCACAGTGCATCCTGGCAGTTGTAGAGCTGTTTCATAAAGTGATTTATCACCTGAAAGCCAGACATAGTGACTCAGGCTTGTGATGCCAGCACTTGGGAGGTTGAGGCAGAGGGATTACTGTGAGTTATAGGCTAGCCAGAGCTACAGTGTGATACCTTGTCTCCAAAACAATAAAGCAAAACAGTTAAGCTCGAATTGATATGTGCCTCTCTAGGGAAATTGGTTCAGGAGTTTTACACCCATCCAGTAGAATACTCTATGAGAAGAATAAAATGGATCTCCAGGCACTGATATTGTCTTTAAAATAGCTCACTGAATAGCTCCTGAATGGGCAAGGAGTAATTAGCACAACTGCTTTTTGTTCAGATTTTAGAAAGAAATTGATCCATAAGTATGTATCTGCTTATCAGCATTCACAGATGCTGGCAAAAGACAAATCCTTCAACAAGCAATGAACTGGAACCTGAAAATGGGGGTGGGGGGGGGGGGGGGGGGGGGTTGTATACTGCCTGCTGTTGTCTGGATGTTCACGTAGGTTCCATACATTGAAATCACCTTCGGGGCAGTAGTATTAGAGAGGGAACCTTTACGAGGTGACTGGCCAGTGGAGTGGCACTCTCCTAAATAGATCAGTAGCCTTATGAAACAGTTATTTTCACCATGTGAGGTGTACGTACCTCCCTAGGATCTGAACCTGTGAATTATCAGCTTCCAGTATGTGATAAAGATTCCTGTTGTAACAAGCTAGCGTGTTTTAGTACAGCCCGAACAATTAAGTATTTAAAATGTTATATATTATCATCCATTATCTTTTCAAAAAACTAGTTATTAAAAAGCAATAGTCAGTTAATGTCCTTTAAATCTATTCTGTCCTACATACACTTATCTGGACAGTGTGCTCATTCATAGTATTTATGGATTTTTTTTTTTTATTGGTAGTAGAGGTGATTGAGTTACTGGGCAAACACTGCTTTGCAGTAGACCTAACCCCAATTCATAATATTTTAAAAATTAAAAAGCATGTAAAAATGAAGGATAAAAACAACTCACTGAAAGCCCCAGTAGATAACCCCGAGGAAGTAGTTCAACTCTGGGGCCCTAGCCTACTTCCAGACAACATGAGCAGGTGTGGCCCAGTTAAGCCCCTGCCTGACCTGGCTCCAGATGCCCTCTTGGCCTAGTGGCCCTCCATCTGCTCTGCGCATGTATTACTCCCCTAGCAACAGGGTGGGGTGGTGGTGGCCCGTGCCTTTAATCCCAGCACTTGGGAGGCAAAGGCAGGCGGATTTCTGAGTTTGAGGCCAGCCTCGTCTACAGAGTGAGTTCCAGGACAGCCAGGGCTACACAGAGAAACCCTGTCTCAAAAAACCAAAATAAATAAATAAACCAAAACAACAAAAACGAAATACAGAAGTACCATTTAGGAGGAAACAGAGAGAAGAGGGTGAGGAAGGCCTGTAGTTTCTCTCACACAGTGTTATATATACTTTTAGTGTCTTGGACATGACTTACAAATGCTTTGGTTTAAATTCTCAGTAGTAATCTTGTCTCTTTCCTCCCTTAGAATGCAGAGTGCTATTTAAAAAGGTGAGTTTCTAGAAACAATTGAGTGAAAAATGGGACGGATATCTTGGATGCACGAGGGATGGGAATGCTGGGCAAAAATAAGGTTCTATGTATGGATAAAAGCTCATTTGGGTGAGTATCCGGAACTGACACTGGCCTTTTTTTCTTTTCTTTTCTTTTTCTTTTTTAATTTTTTTTTAGGAGTGAATCTATACTGCTTCAGAGCCTAGAGCCAGCTCAGATAACAGACCTGAGTTCCTGCCAGATAATAGGAAGGAGCAATGTTCTACAGAGGCTCCAAAGTAAGTGGGCCTCAGCATGAATACAGTGTCCCCAAGTTCTGTGTGCAAACCAGTCATCCCAGCATCCACAAACATCTACTCAGGCGAATTTTCAAGCTGTCTAGACACTGTAGGTACTTTTATGGTATGACTGAACGACTAGCCTGTGTGTGCTAAAGCGCCTGTTCTTCTACTGAGCGACAGCCCCTGCTCCATGTGGTATGGATATATTTTCAATTTACATTTCCTCAAGCATATGAGGTCAAGTTACATTACAATCTGTGTCTAGTAATTCCTTTATCCAGTGCCCCTTGCCATTAAACTTGTAGGTCAGGCTAGCCACTAACTCAGAGATCCGTCCACCCACCTCTGCCTTCCAAGCGCTGGGATGGAAGGTGTGTGCCACCATGCCAGAAATCTTTTTATCGTCTCTTTTTTTCTTTTCCCAAGTTAGAGGTTCTCTGTATCTCTGACTGTCCTGGAACTCACTGTGTTGACCAGGCTAGCCTAGAACTCACAGAGAGCTCCCTCCCAAGTGCTGTGATCAAAGGTGTGAACCATCACTATTGGAGCTAGAGTTTCTTTGCTCTTGAGATAGTATTTGTAGGGATGCTGAGGCTGGGGATAAAAGTGATGCCCCACCCCCTTCCTCCACCCCCAACTCCCTACCCCGAGGGAATTTTATACTGTTTTTGCTAGTCTTCTGGTGGTATTAAGAGCCTGTGAAAACTTGCAATTTAAGTTGAGCACTGTGACTCTAATAAGGTCAAGCATGCTGCCAGTCCAGGGGCTGGAGTTAATTTAACTTACTGAAGGTAAGAAATCGAACTTAAAGAACCTTGTGGTGCTGGTTACCTTTCTTTCTTTCTTTCTTTCTTTCTTTCTTTCTTTCTTTCTTTCCTTCTTTTTTTTTCTTTTTTTTTTTTTTTTTTTTTGGTTTTTCCGAGACAGGGTTTCTCTATGTAGCTCTGGCTATCCTGGAACTCACTCTGTTGACTCGAACTCAGAAATCCGCCTGCCTCTGCCTCTCAAGTGCTGGGATCAAAGGCATGCGCCACCACCACCCGGCGACCTTTCTATTGCTGTAATAAAACACCGTGCATGACCAAGGCAACTCTTAGAAGAACAAAGTTATTTAGGACTTACAGTTTCAGGGGGTTAGAATTCATGATGGCTGGGCAGGGAAGCAGGCACAAGGAAGCTAAAACAGCAGCTGAGAACTCACATCTACAGTCATAAGTGTAGAGCAGAGAACACAGTGGGAATTGCAGGATGCTTTTGATACTTCGCATCCCAGCCCCAGTGATACACCTCCTAATTCTTCCCCAAAAGTTCCTTCAACTGAGGACCAAGTGTGCTGGTGGGGGACCATTTTCAAACCACCACTGTGATGGTTTGTTTATGCTTGGGCCAGGAAATGGCACTGTTAGGAGGTGTGGCCTTGTTGTTGGAGTGCGTGTGTCACTGTGGGAGTGGGATTTAACACCCTCACCCTAGCTGCTCGGAAGTCAGACTTCCACTAGCAGCCTTCAGATGAAGATGTAGAACTCTCAGCTCTTCCTGCACCATGCCTGCCTGGATGCTGCCATGTTCTCCATGTGATAATAGACAGAACCTCTGTAAGCCAGCCCCCCACCCCGCTCCCCCAATTACGTGTTGTTCTTTAAAAAGACTTGCCTTGGTCATGGTGTCTGCTCACAGCAGTAAAACTCTAACTAAGACAACCACAGACCTACTACTGGTTATGATGTTAGACATAAGAAATATTCTGAATTAGTCTAATGAAAGGGTTGTGGATACTACTAAGAAACACAAATTGGAGATGGGTCAGGTTGAAATTCCATTTGGGGGTCTACTATATTTCAAATTCCCATATGATTTCTAACTAGTGTTGGGATTTTATGTAGGAAGTGGGTCATGATCATTCAGAAGGTATTTAAAACTGAGGGTAGGTGATGTCATGGATGGGAGGAAATGCGACCAGTAAAAAAGGAGAGTGTGTCAGGAGCCTGGAGAAAAAAAAAAAAAAATCACCGTATTTGCTGGAAAAAGGGAAGACAGGTACCACTTTCCCACAGTTATAAGGAATCACCTTGTATGTCATGATCTGAACATGATTTTCAGGAGTTCCCTAGGATTCCTCACCTCTCTGGTATGTTTCTGGAGGTCTCTTTAACACTAAGGGATTGTATCACACTTAACGAGCTGCTTTTTAAGATGTGACTGGCGTGGCAAAACCCCTCCATTGTGTCGTTCTCTGCAAGGACCCGTGAACAAACCTTACGCCTTTATGTTTTCAGCATTTATTTGTGATTTTCTTCCTCCCCACACAACAACCTGCCCCATTCTTCTACCAGCATCATTTTCCTCGCTTTTTTGGACTTCTAAGTTGCCTCTGCCCTGTGTCGCTTGCTGCAAAGCTGCTCCGTGTTAGAAACCATAGCTCTGGCACAGGTGTGCTGAACTCTAAGGTTAACTAAGGTTCTCTTCGTGCAGGACACATCACTTTGGACCCAGACACTGCTCACCCCTCCCTAGTCTTATCTGAAGACCTGAGAAGTGTGGAGTGCGGAGAGACATCGAAAACGGGGCCTGACACTCCAAGGAGATTTGACTTCGGCGCTTCCGTGTTGGGTGCAGAGAGCTTCACCTCGGGGAGGCATTATTGGGAGGTGGCTGTGGGGCAGGCAACCCACTGGCAGGTGGGCATATGTGAATGTACAGAGAGAAAGGATGGCATTTCTGGGGCTCCCGGAAATAAAGTCTTGCTCATGGGGTCCATGATGGGGGCTGATTGTACCCTCTGGGTCTTTCCCCCTTTAAGAAAGGTCTGCCAGAGAAAGCAAATGTACGAAGTTGGAGTCTTCCTCGACTGTGAATGTGGGCAAGTATCCTTCTACAATGTGACAGAGCAATCCCTCATTTACAGTTTGTCTGACTTTACCTTCCGAGGAGCGGTTAAACCAATATTTTCTCTTTGTATTCCAAATGGAGGCATGAGTTCAGGCTCTCTCACTGTCTGTCTCCCCCAGACTCATCCCTGAAATGCTGCCGATAGCCCTTCACCTTCCTGTATGTGGAACCCAAGATCAAAAGAGAAACAAAAATAAGATCCAGACTTTGTGAAGACCACTATATCATTAATCCAATATAATCCAATAAAGCCATTAGACTTAATGTGGCTTTCAGCATGTGTTCAGTAGAAGGAGCTCTATTTAAGTTCAATGATGAAGGGGCCATTTGATGGCTCAGGGGATCAAGGCACTTATAGCCAAGGCTGACAGCCTGAGTTCAATTCCTGGACCTGACAATAGAGAGAAATAACAGACTTTCAAACGTTTTCCTCTGACATTCACATGCATAATGTGGCAAGTGGTTATTGTTCCACTAAAACAAAGTTCAATAGAAAACAAAGAAATAATGAAGGATCATAATGTATTGAATATAATATGTATATTCAATACATTATAATATATACACATATATATTGTGTATATATGTATATGAGATGGTCAATATATATGTACATTATACATATATGGCACATACATGGTCAGTATATATAATACATGTATGTGTATGATTAGAAAGTTAGAATATATGAATACAGTCTTATTTCACAAGACCTAGAATTCAGACTGCAGGTGTGTTTTTAAGAGCACTTGTGTGATTACATGTAGTCAGAAATGACAGCAGGATGATGTGTGTAGGGGTGAACTCTTGTGCCCTGTGTGGAAGCACCACCTGCTAATTAAAAGCAGATGGCCTATTAGCAAAAGGCAGGAAGGAGCAGGTGCAAGTTCCAGCAGAGAGATTGGAACTCTGGGAAAGAGAAAAGCATGGAAGGATTCTATGCCTGGACTCAGGAAGTCAGAGTTCACAGGAAACTGAGGAGAGGGGACCAACCATGTGGCAGACACAGAATAGTTTAAATAGGTTATGTAAGTTACAAGGTAGTCAGGGAAACAAGCCCAAGCTTAGGAGCTATGTATTTATTCATATGTAAATAGGCTTCCAGGTCATTATTCAGGAAGTGGGCACAGGTAGGAAAAAGCCCATGATGATGTGTGTCTCTCAATGCATTTCGAATTGATCCTGTTGTGGCTCTTGCTACTAAGATGGACGTGTCCAGTTACTGACCATGGGCATCAGGTCTTGTATCAGTTATTCCACAAAGAGAAGGGTATTTATCTGAGTAATGAACTGTCAGAGAAAATGTGAATATTTATGGTTTTTTAAGTATTTTCTACTTCTTTCTGACAAAGACTTTTTTTTTTATTAAATTGGGTGTCTGTGTGGGAGTACGTGTGTGTTAGTGCCAGTGCCTGTAGAGACCAGAGGTATCTTCAACCTGGAGTTAGAGATGGTGGTTACTTGTAATTGTTATTACTTTTACTCACCTGGTCTGATTGTTGTCTCCTAAGCTTACGGTCTCCGTATCCTAACCTAGGCCTAGTCCTGGAAGCGTCTAGCCTCCATACAGTCTTACCTAGGCCTAGAATGTTCTCATCCTCTGACTCACTGCTGAAGAAGCTTACTCTTTCAAGCTGTTTTTGAATTCTGGCTGGTTTTACTTGGACGCTCTGGCTCAAATTTCTCTCCCAAGCTGACTGATTCAGTCTGGCTTCTATCTCTACCTCTCCTGAGTTGCTCTGCTTGGCCTCATACTAACTTGGTCAGTCTGTTCTAATCTTCTAGTTCCTTCTCATTCTCTGGCACATTCTGTCTTTACCTGCGCCTAGCTTCTTTTCTCTTCAACCTGTCTCTGTTAGACTCTCCCAGTAAAACAAAAATAAAACAAAACCTACCTCCTTTTTGCTTTTCCTCTCTGCACTGCCCCTTAAGTAGCCTCTCTTTCTACTCTCTTCTCCTGAGTGCTGGGCAGACCCTATTGTGTCAAATCTTTCTCTCACTCATCACTCTGTCTGCCGCTGAATTAAACATCACTTTCAAACATGGGTGCTTCCTTCTACAAACTAACTTTACCTTTATTGGTTGAGGCTAAATGTGGGTAACTAACGGCCTGTCTATATTCCAGCCAGAGGGATTAAAGGTATGTGCTGAGGGCTGAGTCACAGCACAACTAGAAACAGTGCTTGTCAGTATAGTACAATTTCGAGGTTTACAATGTGATCAAATCAGTTGCTTTGTGGGTGCTGGGAATCAATCTCTGGTCCTCTCGAAGCGGAACACTCTTAACCACTTGAACTGTCTCTCTAGCCATTGAATTTATTTATTTATTATTTCTCTTCTATCCTTTCTTCCTTCTTAAGTCTATTCATGTGTGCTCGCTGGCATGCCTAGGCTGTGACACTCTAATGTGGGAGTCAGAGAGCAACTGTGGGAGTCGGTTTCTCCCTCCCTGATGCCAGTCCTAGAAGAAATCAAACTGTCAGGATTATTGGCGAGCTCTTTAATCCATGAAACCATCTTGAGGGTCCCTCAAATGAACTTTTTTTTTTTTTTAATTTTGAAAATTACCTTATGTGTGTGGGTGTTTTGCCTGCACGTATGTCTGGGCACCATTTGTGTCAGTGGTGACCATGGAGGCTAGAAGAGGTCCTCTGATCCCCTGGAACTGTAGTTACAGATTGTTGTGAGCCACCATGTGGGTGCCAGAGATCAGACCTTAGTCCTCTGGAAGAGCGGCCCGTCCCGTACACTCTTTAACTGGTGGGTCGCCCCTCCCACCCTCCAAACCCAAAATTAAATATGCTCCTCCTCCTTCTCTTCCTCTTTTGGTTTTTATTTTTATATTTTTTAATTTATTTATTATAAATAAGTACACTGTAGCTCTCTTCAGACACACAGAAGAGGGCGTCAGATCTCATTGTGGGTGGGCTTTTTTTTGTTTTGTTTTCTTTTGTTTTTTTGTTTTTCAAGACAGGGCTTCTCTGTGTAGCCTTGGCTGTCCTGGAACTCACTCATTATGGGTGGTTGTGAGCCACCATGTAATTGCTGGGATTTGAATTCAGGACCTTCTTCAGAAGAGCAGTTGGTGTTTTTACCCACTGAGCCATCTCACCAGCTCTCTTTTGGTTTTTCATGACAATATTTCTCTGTGTAAGCCTGGCACCTCTTGGAACTTATTCTGTGACCAGGCTGGCCTCAAACTCAGAGATTCCCCTGCCTCTGCCTCCCAGGTACTGGGGTTAACAGCCTCACCACCATCTGGATGAAATTTAATTTCTTAAACCTAAGAGCTAAGGAGAAGAAAGACTGAGCAAAGTACTGTGCAGGTATGAGGGCCATCACCCATATGCATTTATAACAGCACACATCTGTAACTCCAGCACTGGAATTGAGGGCACAGACAGATCCTGAGAACTGGTTAAACTGCCAGTGTGGCTGAGAGAGCAACAAGGCCTATTTCAAATAACTTGGAGCACTATAGCAGGAGACTGAAGCCAACTTCAGCCCTGCACATCCCTACACACACATCTATTAAGAGTCCTGAAATGATCAGGGCTTTGAAATATCATTTCTGACAGTTTTTATCTGCTCTTGGCATTTGTTTGGTGGCCCAGTGGAAAATGCTTTAGCCACTAAGAAAACTAGTGTCTTTGCATAAGAACTTCTGTGTGAATAGGGTTTATCATACTTTACCTCCTTTATTACTTTCACTACTAGTTGAGAAAAGATATGATATAACTCCAGGCTAACTTCACATCATGGCCTTGATCTCTATCTGCAACTATACCCACTTGTCAGATTAAATAAGTAATTGTAGATAATTTATTATAGCTTTTGTTGTTACTCGGTACTACTACTACTACTACTACTACTACTACTACTACTACTACTACTTCTCTTCTTCTACTTCTTCTTCTTCTTCTTCTTCTTCTTCTTCTTCTTCTTCTTCTTCTTCTTCTTCTTCTTCTTCTTTTTCTTCTTTGGCACTCATTTGTAATATTAAAAAAAAGAAAAGAAAACAAAAGCTCTCTAATTCTAACAAGTTCACACCCTACAGGACATCCTTTAAAACCTCCGAGCACGCACAGGCCGTGATTCCTACAAATACCTTTCCCTCCCTGATTTCATCATTTTTGATAAATATCCCACAAGAAATTTTGTTTCTAAGCCTTTTCTGAGCAGTAGGGTCTGAGGGATCTTCTGCAGAGTCTAGCTGTCCAGACTCTTTTACCTTTGAGCAACAAAGTATCATTCACCATCTACACAAGGGTTTCTCAGCCCATGGGTCTGGGGTTCCCTGAAATCATCAGCATATCAGAAGTTTACATTACGATTCATAACAGTAGCAAAATTACAGTTACGAAGTAGCAATGAAATAATTTTATGGCTAGGGGTCACCACAACGTGAGGAACTGTATGTATTAAAGGGTCAAAGCATTAGGAAGGTTGAGAAGCATAAATCTATATGGATTATTTTCCTTCTCTGTTGCAATAAGCTGCTTTTTAATTTTTTTATTTTAATTACCTCCAAATTTCGTTAGCCTTTTATGGGATTCTAGTGTGGAGACTAAGGGTCAGCAGCTTATGTCTTCAGAGATCTCCAGTAAGCTTTGCTTGCAGAAGAAGGCTGCTCTGGTGGACCCTGCTGTGGGTTATTTCTTCCTTTCAATATTCCAACTATCCCTTAGGCAAGACCTACCAAAACTGACTAAGAAAAGGTAAGTGTATTTCCCTTTTTAACATACTTCTCAAACTTACATCTTCTATCCACTGTCCAACACACACACACACACACACCCCAAGAGGGACCACAATATGCTCTGCGAACTGATGGTTTATATCATACCATCCTAAATTCAATCCAATCTATTTGTATTTTCGTGCCTACCAGTCTCAGTGATGGCTTTTGTATTGCTAAATCCTGGGATTTCAATTTTCACATTATTTGAACTTGGCAGTAGTCAAGTAGTCAATACTATTAATCCCTTGCTCTTTGGGAAATTCTCATTTTTCTCCCACTATTGTGGCTGCTGCTTCCTTTCCTCCAGACTGCCAGGCAACCAGTAATTACTTGGTGCTCTATCCTCTGACCTCACTTACCAGGCAATTACTATGGTACTGGGGATTGAACTTGGTGCTTGAAAGATGTTAGGGAAACTCTGCCAAGGAGTTATGTTCTCAACCCTTTGTCAACTACTTTGAGACAGGTTTTGCCTGATATCCCAGGCAGTTTTTGAACCCTAAAGTTTCTTGCCTCAACCTTGAGTGCTGAAATTATAGCCATGTGCCACCACACCTACCATTTCAGTGGCTCCTTTGCATGTTTTGGTTTCTTGGTCTTCAATATCGGGGATGAATTTAGAGACTTGGACATGCTACATGCTCAAGGTACCATCCCAGCTTCAGTGGACCAAATCCACATGTCACACATGTGCTCTGTGAATGAACTACGCAACCAGCAAGGCTGTACTACTCCTTAGTCTTGTTTTTACACAGGCACATCTAGATTTTGCATGCATTTTGTCCACCTACAATTTCGAAGTTCCTGTTTTCTATTATTGTGTGCAAATTTGGAGGTCAGAATCTAGGGCTTTTATGCTTGCTACACTGGGCTGGAGAGATGGCTCAGTGGTTAAAGGCATGTACCACTCCTGCAGAGATGTAGGGTTATTTGTAGCACCCACACACGGTGACTCATGACCGTCTTTAACTCCACCTCCCAGGTATCTAATGCATTCTTCTGATCTCTGAGAGTACCAGGTGCAATATGGTATACATATATACATGCAGGGAAAACATTCATATATATAAAATAAAAAAGACATCCTAACAATTTTAATTAAGGAGAGGTTTGTATAAATCGAGATCAGCTCTTTCTATCCTCAGATGACAGGCCGGACAGTCTGGCTGACATAGACTTACCAAGGCTTCAGCAAAGCAAAAGGAACTCACTGTACTAATAAAAACTTTAAATCTTGTTTAAGGAAGTGGATTATCAGATAAAGAGGCATGAATTGGGGAGTAGGGGAAAAAATTGAAACTTGGATTACATGCTTAAAAGGTGATGGACCTACCAAAGAGATGTTGGAGTTAAAAAGTACATACAAGAGGAATGAGAAATTTGGGGGAAAGATGTCATTGTGGTTGTGTCTTGACAAATTGGATAGAACATAAGAGAATAGGATTTTTGCCCAGGAGAGAACCAGATACGCAATTGAAAATTTACTGTCACGTGGAAAGAAGCAGTTCTCTTAAACAAGAGATCAATGTGGTAAGATGCTAAAAGGGAAAAGTGTGGAATTTAAAGTTATGTCTCTTTAAAATAATAGTTGAATGTTACTGTGTCCTTCCTGTCTGCCACATACGACCCCAAGGGCTCTCTCTGGTACCTCAGGCAATACTCTTAACCATAGGATGGAGATGTCTTGCTTCATTTTATGGAGGCAGAATTCGAGCCAGAGGGGCTTCAAATCGACAGCAACAGTTCCAACATTTGAGAAGAGCCTATTTATTCTGTCCAGCCTCCCAGATCCTATCTCCTTAAAGGTATTTACGGTCAGGTGACCAAGAATCACTGAGGGAGACTAGTCCGGGAAGCTGAGGGCTGCAAAGATGTGAAAGCCAAATTCCCATTTCTGAAGAGGAGCAACTGATGGGAATTTAATTTAAAAATTGTTTCCCGTAGGTATATTTACATATTTGTGTAATAACACTTTTAATTAAAAAAAAAGATTAAAACCTTAGGTGAATAAGCTTTTCCCCCTAAATGGGTGTTTTAATGAGTGCTGTGTTCATCCTAAGGAGCATTGTAATCAACTACAGCATACGCTGTATTGTGGTTCTTTGTTTCATATAAGAAAGCTATGTGACCTTGTCAGGTACCAGACATACTGGTGGAATTTCTGTTTGTAGAGGGGTCTGGGCTGAGTGAGGGAAGGGGTCACTGTTGCCATCTCCTTCACTCAAACTGCTGATCCTCAGCATATCAAATGTATTCTAACCCCCGACACACTGATTTTCTTTTTCACCAGTGGTGAGAACGGAAGCCTGGGTTGCTAGGCAAGTCCTTTGTCACTAATAGCCCCAGACCAGGACATTGGAATTTTTTTAAAAGATTTATTTTTATTTATTTTTATGTGTATAAGTACACTGTAGCTGTACAGATGGCCGTGATCCATCATGTGTGTGGCTGCTGTTGAAGTCAGAACCTCTGCCAGCCCGTGCTCCATGATAGACAGATAATTCTGTTTCCCATGCTGTCCTTGAACTTCAAGGTGGCTATGATTAGAACCATGGGGCATCATGCCCAGTTACCATTGCTCTGTGTAGCCCTGGCTGTCCTGGAACTCACTCTGTAGACCAGGCTGGCCTTGAACTCAGAAATCAGCCTGCCTCTGCCTCCAAAGTGCTAGGATTAAAGGCGTGCGCCACCACTGTCCAGCCACCATTGCTTCTTAATGAATGTAAGAGAGCCAGCCTGATGGCACACACTTTTAATACCAGCACTCAGAGGCAGAGGCAAAAGGATGTCAGGTCTAAATATCAAGCTCCAAGACAGCCAGGACTACGTAGAGACCCTGTCTCAGAAAAAGAATGATAATATAAAAGAGCATCTTATGTGGGAGGCAATGATGGTGCTACACTGCCTATGTCAAATAGGCAGCCATAGGGCTGAGAGATGGCTCAGTGCGTGGGAGCGCTGGCTGCTCTTCCAGAGGACCTGGCTTCAATTCTCAGCACCCACATGGTAGTTCTCAAATAAGCAGCTATGTGTACTCCCTGTTCATTACTTCTTTTTCTTTTTTTAAAGATTTATTTACTTACTTATTTACTTTATGCATGTGAGTACACCACTGCTCTCTTCAGACACACCAGAAGAGGGCATCAGACCCCATTGCAGATGTGGTTACTGCGAATTGAACTCAGGACCTCTGGAAGAGCAGTCAGTGCTCTTAACCACTGAGCCATCTCTTCAGCCTTGTTCATTACTTCTTGCTGTCAGTTTTGTGTGGAAACAAGCCAGTTCTTCTTGGTATCAACATTCACTGGTCACATTTACCGACCCTCAGGAAATTAGGATATATAACAAGTACGTTTTGGCATAACTTTTCTCTCTTCCTGATGCTAGAACTTGACACTAAAAATATATATATATATATATAAATGGAATTTTAAAAATTGAGTCCTGGGAATTGAATCCAGAGCTTATACACGCTACCGGTAAGCAGGAGGGAAGTTGGTCTGTAGGTAATGAATTACAGTTAGATGAGCCCCAAAATTGGTGGGCTTCTGTTGTACAGAAGGGTAACTATATACAGCAACTATGCATTGTACATCTCAGAAAGCTAAAAGGAAGGATTTTCACAGTGTCATAGGCCTGTAATTCCAGGACTAGTTAGGCAGAAATAGGAAGATCAGAAGTTCAAAACCACTCTCACCTACAGAGATTAAGACCAACCTAGGTTGTATGAGATCCTGTCTCAAGGAGTCCAAATCCTATTAAAATAAAATAAAGAAATGATAACTGGTTGGAAAATATATATTTAACTTGATTTAAACATTACATGCTGTATTCATAAATAGAAATCACATGAATAGCCTTTAATCTCAGCACTCAAGAGGTAGAAGCAGCGCAATGTTTGTGAGTTCAAGGCCAGCCTGGTCTACAAAGTGGCTCCAGGACAGCCAGGGCTGGTTACACTGAGAAATCCTGTCTCGAAAAATCAAGGGGGTTGGAGGTGGGATGGGGGAGAAATCACATAACTAGCATGTTTCCCAATACAGATTTGTAATTCTTGATTTTATGTACCAATTGAAAAATTATTTTAAAAGTGAAGGATTTTAAAATAGGAAATATGACCTGGCAGCTTTCAATGCACAAGGGATTAATAGAACCAGAGAGAGGAGTCAGACAAGGAAGGAGGAAAGCAGAGCTGCTTGGGAGGAGGTGGGGGGAGAAGAATGTGATTGGCATATATTGAATAAAAATTAATTGGAAAGTATATTTTTTTAAAAAAGCATTTATCTATAGCAATTCTGCTGACTTATAAGGAGTCATTGGCTTAAAAGACAATACCATTGAGTCGGAGAAGAAAAGGCCAGTCTGAGTAAGGAATCTACCAGTCTGGGATTCCTGCACACACATTGGTATGCAGAGAGTAAAGGTGCACCTAGGGTTTTAGAAACACTTATTGTGCCACGAATCACGGAGGGCTCTTGCTAACAGGCCTATTGGGTCCTAGGAATGAAACAGGACCTGAAAGTCTGCATTTCAGAAGAGTCTCCAGGCAGTGCTGAGGCCTGGAGGAAGGTTGCAGATCTGAACGGAGACCGTAAGCCTGGGAGGTGGGGATGTGTTCAGGGAGGTGGAGGTGTTCAGGTAAGTAAGGGAGTGAATGCCTGGAGGCCGAGTGTGCCGGAAGGCCTTTTCACCCTAAACAAACAAACAAACAAATGGTTGCTGGGTGGGAATAAAGGCTCCATTGCCAGGTGCTCACAGTGTTTTCCAAGAGAAATGGAAACATTGTCTAGAGATATAAAATTAAAGGCACGTTTCTTTTTTTTTGTTGTTGTTGGTTTTTCGAGACAGGGTTTCTCTATATAGCCCAGGCTGTCCTGGAACTTACTGTAGCCCAGGCTGGCCTCGAACTCAGAAATCCATCTGCCTTTGCCTCCCAAGTGCTAGGATTAAAGGCGTGGGCCACCACTGCCCAACGGGACGTTTCTTTTTTAAAATTTAACGTGCTGGGATTTCATTTCTTACGTGCCCGTGTATTGTTGAGACTCTTTTAAGAATAATGTACTGCTAGGGGTAGAACACAGTCAAAGGTTAATCTGGGAAAATAGCCTTCCACCAGGGAAGCCGTGTTATGACAGCCTAAGGGCATTGAGACCTATTAACTATTGGATCACCTAGGGTCATCCCTCCTCAAGGGAAAGTTAAGAACGTTTTTTTATTTGGGTAGAATGGATGATTCTGAGGAAGCAGAATGGCCAGTGGACACATCGATGTTAAAAGAAAGAAAAAAGAAAAAGAAAAGAAAAAAATAAGTGAGGAGCCCCTGACTCTATCATATGACTGATGTTATAAAGCTGGTGGCCTTTAGTATAGTCAGCCTTTGATGAAAGGCGGTTCATTAACTTTCTCATGATGGGACCTGTGTGGGTTCCTGAGGGGTGGTTTTCTTTCTGATTGCTGTCGTATGTGGAAGGCACCAGGGTACGGCTGAGTTGTGGGTTCTTTCAAATCAAATAGTTGGCCTGCTAGGATACCGCGGTACTGGGTAAAGGGTTTTTGCCTTAAAGTCGGTGTCTTAGTCAGGGTTTTACCGCTGAGAACAGACACCATGACAAGTCTTATATAAAGGACAACATTTAATTGGGGCTGGCTTACAGGTTCAGAGGTTCAGTCCATTATCATCAAGGTGGGAGCACGGCAGCATCCAGGCAGGCAGAGTTGAGAGGTACAGGAGGAGCTGAGAGTTCTAACATTTCCATCTGAAGGCTGCTAGAAGATTGGCTTCCAGGCAGCTAGGATGAGGGTCATAAGCCCACATCCACAATGACACACCTACTCCAACAAGGCCAGATCTCCTAAGTGTGCCACTCCCTGGGCCAAGTGTATACAAACCATCACAGTCCAGCAACCTGAATTTGGTACTATTTGGGAGCTATGTGGTAGAATGAAGGAACTGACCTCTGACCTCCACATGCACACATGGCATCAGCTCACTGTTTAGCCCAGATATGCCTTGAATTTTAAAGTTTCCTGCTTCAGCCTCCTAAATAGGTGGAATTAAAAACCTGTGCCATAGCCAGGTGGTGGTGCTGGCGGTGGCAGCGGCGGCGGCGGTGGCTGCAACGGCTGCAACGGCGCACGACTTTAATCCCAGCACTTGGGAGGCAGAGGCAGGCAGAGTTCGAAGGCCAGCCTGGTCTACAGGGTGAGTTCCAGGACAGCCAGGGCTATACAGAGAAACTCTGTCTCGAAAAAAAAAAAAACAAAAAAACAAAAAATCTGTGCCACCATACCTGTTGTCCCAGTTTTTGTAAGACATGATCTCGTGTAGCCTAGGCTGCTTGAACTTTCTGGGTACCAAGGGTGACCTTGTTTGCATCTACCTACCTCTACCTCCCAAGTACCAGGACCACAAGCTTGAGTCCACATACACGGTCATGAGTTGCTGGGTACAGAACCCAGTCTCATGCATAAGGCGAGCCCTCTATTTACAGAGTGAGCTGAACCTCTCCCCCGGCAGCTCAGTTTCTTTTTACAAAATCAAATAACTGTATCTTTCTTGGGGAGCCGCTTTCTTAACATTCTCAGCTGTGGTGTGATAAACGAACCTCAGTCCAGGTGTTAAATGAAAGAGCAGTTCGAGCCTCTCCCCTGGCCTATCCCATTCCCTAGGGAGAAAGCAACTCTCTGGAGATAACTGCTGACATTCTTTTCTATGGGAGACAGAGCTGCTCGGCTCTAGCTGAGGACATGACGTTTGTTGATTCACCAATATGCTATGAGGTAGGACTCTGGTCTTTGTGAAATGATCTAAGAAAACAACTGGATGTTTTCCCCTACACATAGCGAAGGAACTACTGTGTTCTTTCTTCTTTCAAATACTATCAGGACAGTGTGGGTTTTGTTTTGTTTGTTTTATCATAATCATAAAACACACCGAACGTCTGTGCTACCAGGTTTCTGGAAGGTCTCATTACAGAAACACCAATATAAATGAACCCCACGTATTCCGTCATCCAAATGCAACTATAATTAATTTGATATAGAGATAATTTCTCATAATTGCTTTTCCTCTGTTAAAGTTTTAATTTGTGTGACTGAAATTGTCTTGCGTACGTTAAGACAGGCACTTAATTTTCTCAGATGGCTAAGTTACAAGTCCATGTGGAAATTTGATTTTTCCCAGTCTGTCATTTGAGAAGACAAGTAGGCTAGCGCATGCTCGTGAGTCTAGAGCTGAGGAGGCTGAGGCAGGGGAATCAGTGCATATCCAAGGCCAGAGTGAGTTCAAGGCCATCCTACCAAGATTTCATCTCAAAAACAAAACTTTGTCATTTATGATATGCACTTTCTCTCATATGCTCCTCCATCAATCAAAAAAGCCATTCCCAAAGCCTAGGAAGGAAAGGAAGACATGACTGCTCGTAGGTATGGTGAAGGAGAACACTTTTTGTGGATATGAGGAAGAGCATAGCCAGAGGCAGGGACATCCGGGAGAGTCCAGAGTGAACGTGACCCTGAGCCAAGCCACATGAGGAGAGAGAGAACCAGGAGGCAAGGAGGGTAAAGGGTCTACAAAAGAGGGCCAGGTAACCAAAGTGTCTGGATTGTGCAGGAAAGGGCAGCCCAGGCCCTGGGCTGAAGACGTTTAGGGTTTGCTAGTCATACCCTCTAACAGATAGGGACTGAGGAATGCTGGGAGAACCTAGCTGCTAGGTCTGCTTTGATATATTAATTAGGGACCTCTGTTAGCCATTAGAGACCTAACAAGAACACTCTACCAACTGAGTTATATCCCTGGTCTAATGTTTCTTAAAGGTAAGTTTACATTTACTTTCTCACTTAATTTGTGTGTGTGTGTGTGTATGTGTGTACGCATGGTCACTTGCACCAGTGTTTGCATGTGTAAAACAATTTGTTGGTTAACTCTTTCACCACGAATTATCTCACTACCCCTAATATGTTTTATTTTGATTTTAGACAGGTCTTAACATTTTGATACATAGATAGAATACATAGCTGTGTGCACAGGGATATTCCTGTTAGCAATTGGCCCCAGACACATCCAGTGGTGGTCTCATAGATTCCAGTGTCTAGAACCTATTGTGGACACAGCACTCTGAGGTTTACATAATGGTAACATCAACCAAGAACACATTTTTTTTTTGGAATGCGACTCCAGCATTGAGTGGCACATACTTGTGTGCAGTGGTAAACGCTTTCAGGGTGTTTCATCCAGAATCCAGTGGAAATTTAATGGCCACTGCAATAGTAGTAAGGGGGGTGACTTTTTAGTTTATTAGCATCATGACAGTGTCACTGTCACAAGCATATTCACTGACACTATTAAATGTTTGAGATTTTTCTCTTTCCCTAGCTTCGCCTTCTTATCTTTTGGGATTACCTTGATATCAAACTTCCTAAACTTGTGATGTCAAGATTCCAAGATGTGAATCAATAAATAACTTTCCATCATACATTCCCCAGTGTTATCAACCATGGTGGCTCACTCTTGTAATCCAGCACTTAGGAGGCAGAGATAGTGTTGTCATGAGTTAGCTCAAGAGCACATTGAGTAATCCAAGCTTACCCAAGATACAATTCACAGGCCACATGAAGTTCAAGAAGAAGGAAGACCAAAGTGTGAATACTTCAGTCCTTCTTAGAAGGGGGAACAAAATATCCATGGAGGGAGATACAGAGACAAAGTGTGGAGCAGAGACTGAAGGAAAGGCCATCCAGAGACTGGCCCACCTGGAAATCTATCCCATATACAGTTAACAAACCCAGACACTATTGTGGATGCCAACAAGTGCTTGCTGACAGGAGCCTGATATAGCTGTCTCCTGAAATGCTCTGCCAGTGCCTGACAAATACAGAGGTAGATGCTCTCAGTCAACCATTAGACTGAGCATGGGTTCCCCAATGAAGGAGCTAGAGAAAGGACCAAAGAAGCTGAAGGGGTTTGCAGCCCCACAAAAACAATATGAACCAACTAGTAACCCCAGAGCTCCCAGGGACTAAACCACTAACCGAAGAGTACACATGAAGGGACCCATGGCTCCAACTGCATATGTAGTAGAGGGTGGCCTTGTCGGTCATCAGTGGGAGGAGAGGCCCTTGATCCCATGAAGGCTCAATGCCCCAGTGTAGGGGAATGCCAGGACAGGGAAGCAGAAGTGGGTGGGTTGGTGAGCACGGGGAGGGGAGGATGGGATAGGGGGTTTTGTGAGGGGAAGCCAGGAAAGGGGATAACATTTGAAATGTAAATAAAGAAAATATCTAATAAAAAAAAAAAGAGCACATTGAGTTACATAGTACTTGACCAAGTACAGGCTACAACAGAGAGCCTTAAATAAGCAAATGCAAAGTTTTTACTCGGATTTAAGTTTTCTACTACAGTAACATAAAACAGACTAAGACACACATGTATTCACACATATACATGGATACACAAGGAGGACTAAGGAATAATAGAACATCTGTGAATCCATCACTTAGTTTGAAAACAGAGAATAGAGCATCACAAATACCTTGGAAGCTTTCTGCAGGCTTATACTGGATTGGTTCTTCCTTCCTGCTACAGAAAACACACTACTTTGAATTACCCATTTGTGTTGTACTTAATTTTTTTTAACCTTTATCTATTCGCTTATTATTTAATATATGTGTGATTGTGCACCTACCATGTTGTATGTGTATTTAATGTATGTGTTTGTGCATACATGTGTTTGTGTACCTACTGTGGTGCACCTGTATTTAATGTGTGTGTGCTTGTGCACCTACAATGGTGTATGTATATTTAATGACATGTGTCTGTGTACCTACCACGTTGTATGTGTATTTAATGTATGTGTTTGTGCATATGTGTTTGTACATATATGTGTGCACCTACCATGGTCTCTGCATGTAGGAGTCAGTTGTCCTTCTCCACCATGTGTTCTCCAGGGATCTAGCTCAGATTGCCAGGCCCGGAGCAGGCACCTTTACTCACCGTACCATCTCACGGCTTTCTTAGTTCTTGTCTTTCCCGTCTGCACTCCTTAGTTTATAGATGGTTTAGGAGGAGACAGGCCCTTTGTCTACAACATTAACTGGAGATTTTCCCAGCCAATTGGTTTGATGTTGTTTCATGTAGCTTTTGCTAAGGAGTTTTAAATCTTTAGTTGCTAGGGTTTGTATTATGTTAAAAAAACCAAATCCTTTCTATGGTGAAATCACTTTTTTGTTTGTTTGTTTGTTTGTTTGTTTGTTTTTTGAGACAGGGTTTCTTTTTGTAACTCTGGCTATCCTGGTACTCACTCTGTAGACCAGGCTGGCCTCGAACTCAGAGATCCGCCTGCCTCTGCCTCCCAAGTGCTGGGACTAAAGGCGTGCGCCACTACCGCCTGGCGTGAAATCACTTTTTAAGTCTATGTCTGTTCCATGCCTACACACATGTAGGTTTTCTTTTCCTCTTTTCAAATTGCATCTTGGGATAAACTGATTTCTAAGTTTTGTCTACTCCCCTGTAGAATTCCACTTGACATTGTCTGTGGCCACAGTCATGATCTTTCTCTCTCCCCCTCCTCAGCAGTGTTGTCAGTAGAATTCTAGGGTTTAAGACTTCTGGTTTACCTGATGTTTCAGCTAAAGACTGTATATGGAACAGTTATTCAGAATTTAAAAAACTGGACTTAGAAGTATGTTCCAGGATTAAAATACACTGTTGTTATGTTTAAAGGATATTACTAACAGTTTAGAAAAGTTGGACTGACTGCATCAAATCCTACCACTTGGAGAAGATAAACCACAGTGGTCAGCATGGTAGGGGATTGCTTTCTATATTCTATAGAAATGTGGATGTAGGCATATTTCATATTCAGAGTAAGCAATGACTGGATATAATATATTTTAGTATTATATACACTAAATATATTCTGACTTCATTATATTCATATTGATTTCATATAATATAAAATATATACAAAAAGCAGAAAAATTATTTTTTCAAACGTAGCCATACTGGAAAGAGAATCAAACCCAAGCAATACTCCAGTCCAACTTGATGTCCCCCCTACCCCCCGAGGTTTAGATTTAACTAGAAAGCAAGTGGTAAGCATAGCTAAGCATTCCTAGTCTAAGTGTGGTCCTGCCTGTCACCATGATCTCTGTTCTCGTCACTCCGACAAGGTGATCTGACAAGTTGTCATAACTGTGTAACGTCTCTACCTGGGAGACAGGCTCCTCCTCCAGCTAGCACTAGACTTCAGCTGGGTTGTTCTTTCTCCATCCTGAGATTCTTGGAGGTATTCCAAACTCCTGGTATTCATTGTCTCAGTGGC
Organism: Montemys delectorum; assembly: GCA_019843815.1. Taxonomy (NCBI): domain Eukaryota; kingdom Metazoa; phylum Chordata; class Mammalia; order Rodentia; family Muridae; genus Montemys; species Montemys delectorum. The sequence goes on from JADRCD010237993.1 coordinate 81,406, forward strand.
TCCAGATGACTCCTCTGGTGTCTTTGAGGTGTGCTTGTCCCTGACAGGTTGGCTACACTTCCTAACTCTGCTTTCACACTCTAATCTTGAGGTGAACTAGGCATATGTCTGGAGTCATAACTGGGTGTGTGTCCACAGTCATTCTTACACTGTTATTTGTCTTTCCTGGAGGTGCTGTCTTTTCACGTGCTTTTGTTAGAAAGTGTGCTTTAGTAAGAGTTATGAGCATCAGGCTGCAGATTGCCTGTTGCTTTTTGAGACTAGGTTTATCTATATAGTCCAAGCTGGCCTGGTCTTGAACTCAGACAATCTTTCTGCCTCAGTGTTTCGGGAATTTAAAAAATGAATCTGCCCAGCAAAGTCACTTTCCCGCTGGGCCATGTTCCGGTGGGCTCTTATTATTCTCTCCTAGCTATTAAAAACATCTCGCTCACTCTTCCAGCTGTTAAAAACATCACGCTCACATGCAACTCTTTACACACTCCCACAATCATTTATCTAAATAGCGCCTAAGACCCAGTAAGTAAAGCATGACTCTTAAGGCCTTAATATCCAATCAGATTTATATAATAATAAAATCACAATTTGCAAGATGCTCATACAATAATTTCAGAACTGAATAATAAAGACAATATTCTAACCCAATTTAATCTATTTTGGAAGAACCTTTTCTTGGTTGTATCACCGTGTAGGGTCTTGTTCATCCTCATCGTCTGTCTCCAAGATGACAACCTTTTTTCTCCCGCTCCTGACCCTTCTTCCTCCTCTCACTCTGGCTCCACCTCTCTCTTCCTGTCCAGTTACAGGCCTGTCACTGCCCTAATGTGATTGGACAGAGAACATGCTGTAGCACCTCAGTGTCAAAAATGATGGGATAATAAGATGTGTGTATGTGTACCCAAGTACACAAAGACCCACAGCGGTCGGCCCATGTTATATTAGCAGCAGCAGCTAAAAATCAGAGTGGCAAAGATGAGCTCATTCAAGAATTTTTTTAAAAAGATTTATTCATTTGTTTTATGCGTGTACACTGTGACTCTCTTCAGACACATCACACACATCATCACAGATGGTTGTGAGCCACCATGTGGTTGCGGGGAATTGAACTCATACTCTCTAGAGGAGCAGTCAATGCTCTTAAGCACTAAGTCATCTCTCCAGCCCCAAGAACATCTTTTAAAGCCCTCAGAATTATGAAATACCTAGGAAATGTGAAAGACTTATGGGAAACTAAAAGTTTACTCAAAAGATCTCAAAATGCAGAAGGCAAAGTATGTTCCTAAGGAATGCTTGGCATTAGAGAGGCATCAGTTCTCAGCCTGTTTCTAACGGTCTCAACGGCGGCTTCTAAATGGCCTATAAAATAATCAATGGCTAACAGAAAATGCCAATAAAATATACCTAAAAGAAAAGTATAACATGCAAACTTCTAGAAAGACAAAAAGTTATTCAAAATAAAAGAAAACATAAGATAAAGACTTCTAGAAGGACAGTAACTTATTCCAGATACAGGCTGGAGCAGTTGACTATGTATTAGGAACAATCTGTGTATCTTTACCTAATAATAAAAAGAAACAGATGGATTAAGACAAAATGCAAACAAATTAATACGACATATTGAAAGATACTGCAGAGAAAAATAGAAAAGTCTTTTCTAAGTATGTCATAAAATAAAGGTGAAATACTCTGTGAAAAATTAAGGTCAATTTGAAAAAGTAGGAGAAATGCCCTCTAATACATATGGCAAAAGTCTCAATACTCTTATATGCATAAGAAAATCAAGCCAGGCAGTGGTGGCGCATGCCTTTAATCCCAGCACTTGGGAGGCAGAGGCAGGCAGATTTCTGAGCTCAAGGCCAGCCTGGTCTACAGAGTGAGTTCTAGGACAGCCAGGGCTACACAGAGAAACCCTGTCTCAAAAAAACAAAACAAGAAAATCAATAGGGAAAAGATCAATATAAAGAAAACCCAATATAAAGTACTATGGTAAAGATAAAATAAGCAATACGTTTCTGCTTCTCATCACCAATAACACAGGGAATAAAACTGAAGTGTCAAGAAGAAAATGTCAGGCTGGGCAGTGGTGGTGCACGCCTTTAATCCCAGCACTTGGGAGGCAGAGGCAGGTGGATTTCTGAGTTTGAGGCCAGCCTGGTCTACAGAGTGAGTTCCAGGACAGCCAAGGCTATACAGAGAAACCCTGTCTCAAAAAACAAAAACAAACAAAAAAAAAAGAAAAAAAAAAGAAAAGAAAAGAAAGAAAGAAAGAAAGAAAGAAAGAAAGAAAGAAAGATGTTAGTTTTCCTATGTAGAAATGTTTTGTGTGGTTCTTTTGAGATGGGGTGTCACTCTGTAGCCCAGGGTTGCCTGGAACTCACTCTGTACAACCCAGATTGGCCTAGAACTCACAGAGATTGTCTTGCCTCGGTTTCCTGAGTGCTAGAATCACGGAATGAGCTACCACCTCCAGGTTTCCCCTGAAAATATTTATAACATCTTATAGTGAGGCAACCACTCTCACACTGCATAGAGAATGTGGGTAAGGATCTCTTCATACACCAAACTAAAAAGCCGGTGCAAACACTGAATTTTGTCCAGAAAGTCCATTTCTAGGGCTTGAAGGAAATAACTGGGCAGGCACAGAGATGAGAGCTTCTCTTTTTGTTGGCTGAGGTGACGTCCCATCTATCCAAGGCTGGCCTTGAACTCATTATGTAGATGACATTAACCTTCTCGGGATTTTCCCTCCAAGTCCTCAGTGCTGGAGTCTCAGGCATGTGCGACCACACCCTGTTTTATGAAGTGCTTTGAATCGCAAAGGATGAGCTACATCCTTAATCCTGCAACCACGCCTTGTAAGACATTTATTATAATAGGCTGTAAAGGAAAAACATATCAACAAAAACATGTCTAAATAAATTATGAAACAATATATGGTTGCTAAACAGAAGGTAAATTAGAGTTAGGTGGGTCAGTTTTAAAAGAACTTTAATATAGTTTATGTGAAAAAAAATCAACTTCCAGTAAAAAAAAAAAAAAAAAAAACTTTTCGTTTTGTATGTAGAGACTTCAGGGCTAAATAATTTACACGGATCGTCTCATTTAATTCTAAGAGCGCCAATTGCCTAGTATATCAAAACATTCATTACAAATGTTTCCTCGGTAAGAGTTTGCCTTAAATGCACAGTGCAGCAACAGCCAAGACATTTGTGGAATCGTTTCCTGACTTTCATGCTTCAGTTATTTTTCAATCTTTAATGAGTTTATAGTTTCTTTTTATTTTCTTACTTTTATGGAACTTTCAAACCTACTGAACACACAGGGGAAAATGAAACAGATCCCATGCATCAGCAACTTAGTAAGAACCAGCTGGTTTTTACGCTTGTTTCTGCGTACCCCCACCTTCTCCTGCCACGGTGGGGAGTTCTGAGACAAATCTCAGATATCCTGTCACTTTGCCTATAAACTTCATGACAAAATTGGACAAGACAAAGCAGCATCCCATCCATGGGCACCTCTTTGTCATCGAAGTAACGGGCCTGGCCTGGCAAGAGGGCTCAGTGGGTAAAAATGATTCATTCCTACTCAAGCTTAATGGCCCAAATTCAATCTTCACAATATACAGAAGCAGGAGAGATCCAACTCTGGTTAGTTACCCTCTGGCCTCCATAGGTAAGCTGGTGAGCTGGTGAGCTAGGGCATGTGTGTGTCTGTACTTAATCAATCTCTCTCCCTCTTTCTTTCCTCCTCCCTCTCCCTGTCCCTCTCCTTACCCCTTCCCCTTCCCTTCCCCTCCTCCTCCCTCTTTCCCTCTCCCCCTTCCCCTCTCCCTCTCTTCCTTCTCTCTCTTTCACACACACACACACACACACACACACACACACACACACACACACAC
>JADRCD010237994.1:1382-46496 GCA_019843815.1 Montemys delectorum
AAAAAAAAAAAAAAAAACTGGCCAAGACAGTCAGGGCTACACAGAGAAACCCTGTCTCGAAAAACCAAAAAAAGACGGGCAGTGGTGGCGCACGCCTTTAATCCCAGGGCTTGGGAGGCAGAGGCAGGCGGATTTGTGAGTTCGAGGCCAGCCTGGTCTACAGAGTGAGTTCCAGGACAGCCAGGGCTACACAGAGAAACCCTGTGGGGGGGGGGGGGGGGGGGGGGGGGACACGCGCTGGGGTGTAAGTCAGCCCACAAGGCAAGCTTAGCAAATTCAAGGCCTTGGGGCTCAACGGGGGACGGAGGGCGGGAGTGCGGACAATTACTCCACAGTGGCTCAGTTTTGGTTTGTTTTAGGCTTTTTGGTATATGATTATTTTACCCTGGTATTTGAGGCAGGGTCTCACACCCTCCAGGCTGGCTTCTAATTCTCTATGGAGCCAAGAATGACAGTAAACGTCTTCTTTTTCTGTTTTGTTTTGTTTTATTTTGTTTTGTTTGTTTTGTTTTTGAGACAGAAACCCCCTGTGGCTGTCCTGGAACTCACTCTGTAAACCAGGCTGGCCTCAAACTCAGAAATCCACCTGTCTCTGCCTCCCAAGTGCTGGGATTAAAGGTGTGCACCACCACTGCCTGGCTGACTGTAAACTTCTAATCCTTCTGCCTCAAATTTCGTGATGCTAGGTTTGCAATCAAGTGCCAACCGTCTCCAATTTATGAGATGCTAGGGATAAAAACCCAGAGTTTTATGCACACTAGGCAAATGCTCTACCACCTGAGCTATATATCTCAGCTCTATTTACTTACACTTTGAGAAAGTCTCATGTAACCCAGCTGGACTCGAACTTGCTATGTAACTGAGGCTGGTCGTGAATTCTTGATCTTTCCACCTCAGCCTCCCAAGTGCCAAGATTATAGGCATATGTCAAGATTACAGGCATGTGCCACTACACCAGGCTGTAAATGGGTTAAACAATTGATGGTTTAAACACAACTATGAAATGATGAGTAGCCGTTAAGACTTCTTGACTAAGCCCGGCAGCGGTGGCGCACCCCTTTAACCTCAGCACTCAGGAAGCAGAAGCAGGCAGATCTCCGAGCTCCCAGCCAGCCTGGTATACAGAGTGAAATGAGTTCCAAGACAGTCAGGGCTACACAGAAAAACTTTGTCTTCAAAAACCAAAGAATTTCTCAAAACACTTCACAAATAGTTTATGAATTTTGAAAAATATTTATTTACCTGCATTTTACCTTCCTAAGGTTTCCTATTACATTCAGTATAAAATCTATAACCTTCTTCATGTCCTACCAGGTGCTCAGGTCTAGGCACTTGCTTCCACGATGCCTCTCCCCTTTGCTAACTACCCCCAGCTCCACTGGTTTCAACTTCACGGCCCAAACAAGCCCGGCATTCCATATTCCTATTGTGTAGCAGTTTCCTCAAAGCTTAAAACCTTCCATCGTGGAGGGAAACACTTTAAGATACGAAGAAAAGGGGCTGGAGAGATGGCTCAGCGGTTAAAAGCACTGACTGCTCTGCCAGAGTCTTTTTTTTTCTTAAAGATTTATTTATCATTATTATAAATAAGTACACTGTAGCTGTCTTCAGACACACCAAAAGAGGGCATCAGATCTCATTACGGATGGTTGTGAGCCACTATGTGATTTCTGGGATTTGAACTCAGGACCTTGGGAAGAGCAGTCAGTGTTCTTACCCACTGAGCCATCTAACCAGCCCACAGAAGTCTTAAGTTCAATTCTCAGCAACCACATAGTGGCTCACAACCATCCGTAATGAGATCTGATGCCCTCTTTTGGGATGTCTGAAGACAGTTACAGTGTACTCACATACACAATGAAAATAAATCTTTTTTTTCAAAGATTTATTTATTTATTATATGTAAGTACACTGTAGCTGTCTTCAGACATCCCAAAAGAGGGCATCAGATCTCATTACGGATGGTTGTGAGCCACTATGTGGTTGCTGGGATTTGAACTCATGACCTTGGGAAGAGCAGTCGGTGTTCTTAACTGCTGAGCTGTCTGTCCAGCCCTAAAAATAAATCTTTAAAAAAAAAATATGAAGAGAAAAGGGAGGTGAAGCAAGAGGGTGTTTTAAGGAAGGATATATATATACATACATATATATACACATACATATATGTATATATATATACACATACACACATATAAATATACATATACATATATGAGAAGGTGAAACAATAAGTTGTTCTAAAAGGGAGAGCAATGACTCCTTCCTGCAGGCAGGCTCCTTAAGACAAAAAAATAAACAACTAAAAATAGATTTTGGGGGGCTGGCGAGATGGCTCAGTGGGTAAGAGCACTGACTGCTCTTCCGAAGGTCCTAAGTTCGGATCCCAGCAACCACATGGTGGCTCACAGCCATCCGTAATGAGATTGGATGCCCTCTTCTGGTGCGTCTGAAGACAGCTACAGTGAATTACACAAGCGAGCTGGCTGCGGGCCGGAGCGAGCCAGGCAGGGCGGCAGAGGTCCTGAGTTCAATTCCCAGCAGCCACACACGACAGCTCACGGCCATCTGTACAGCTACAATGTACTCATACACATAAAAAAATAAATAAAATAAATCTTTAAAAAAAAAAATAGCTTTTGACCAGATTCCCTAAGTCTATCCTCCCCAGCAGAACATAAACAGTAAAGATTGATGCAAGTCGCTTAGACAACAAGACAAGCGGCAAAGACAACACACAGACTAGCCATGCTGCCGGCAAAAAGCAGAGATCAGTCTAGATCAGCTGCCTAGAAGAAACAAACACCAGAGGAGCTGCCTGGATGAGGCTCTGACCAACTGGCCCATGGGGATAGGGCAACCTGCCGCCTGGTGAGCTGCCTGCAGGCTGTGCAGTGCGGTCCGGCTCCCCAGCTTTGTGATCGATCTGGCACTCATGCTGGGGTGGGCTTTGGCAATGCAGCTGTCTTTGAGTCATCACTTGCTCCTGTAAGTAACTCCAATGGAGCTCATCAGTTCATCAAGGTGGACTCCAGTGCTATGTGTACTCTGCTCTGTCATCAGCTCCTGGCTTATTCAGGGTTTTACTGCTGCAAACACCATGACCAAGGCAACTCTCACAAGGACATTTAATTGGGGCTGGCTTACAGGTTCAGAGGTTCAGTCCATTATCATCCAGGGAGGAGCATGGCAGCATCCAGGCAGGCATGGTGCAGGAGGAGCTGAGAGTTCTACATCTTCATCTGAAGCCTGCTAGGAGAAGACTGGCTTCCAGGCAGCTAGGATGAGGGTCTTAAAGCCCATGTCCACAGCAACACACACTCCAACAAGGCCATGCCCACTATAACAAAGCCACACCCACTCAAACAGGACCACACCTTCTATTAGTGCCACTCCCTAGGCTGAGCATATACCAATCATCATAGTTCCCTACCTGGAGCAAGCAGACATCTCTGTTCACTTCTCCCCAGGAACAGTGTCACACAGTTCTTCAAACTACATGAGTGGCTCGCTCATCTCCTCTCTCTTTTTGTGATTAGAGTCAAATATTAGCCAAAGATGAGTTTGGACTTCCATCTTCCACTTACATCTCACTACCTCATTGATTATCACAGTAAGGTCAGACTCAGTTACTCTACCAAATGACCCCTTTATTATTCTTCTCTGTAAACCAGCTTCCTGATTTTCCCCATTAGAACATCCCCATTAGAAGTTCATGAGGACAGCTGTGAATACCTTATTCAAGGGTGTAGCTCGAGGCAGGTTGGTGGTGGCACAAACCTTTAATCCCAGCACTGGGCGGCAGATGCATGCAGATTTCTGTAAATTCAAGGCCAGCCTGGTGTGCATAGTGAGTTCCAGGACAACCAGGGTTGTGTAGAAAGATTGTCTCAAAAAAAGAAGGGGATGGGGGTGTGTGCAGCTCCACAGCCAGGCATGTATGTATGTACATACATACACACATATATATGTATGTATTATTTTCAAATAGAATCTTGCTAAATTTCATAGTCTGGCCTCAAATTTTTCTTTTTCTTCAGAAAAATGGTCTTGAACTCACTATGTAGCTCAGCCTGGCTATGAACTCTTGATCTTCCTTCCATATATATATATATATATATATATATATATGTGTGTGTGTGTGTGTGTGTGTGTATGTGTTCATTCTATCAGTTCTGTTCCTCTAGAGAACCCTAATACAAGTATCTTCCAAATCTATTTCAGAATAAGCTGGATCTCCACATTCAAATGAATAAATTTGAACCACATATGGTCGGTATCTGTAATCTCAACTGAGACAAAATCAATGCAAGTTCAAGGCCAGAAGGAACTACGTCGTGAGTTCTGAGCCTACCTGGGCTGCAGAATTCCTTGTCTCATGAACAAACGAGTAGAGCCTGGGTCATGTGTGCCTATAAACTCAGCACTTGGAAAGTAGAGGCAGGAAGATCAAGAGTTCACAGCCAGGCTGAGCTACATAGTGAGTTCAAGACCTTTTTTCTAAAGAAAAAGAAAAATTTCAGGCCAGCCTATGAAATTTAGCAAGATTCTATTTGAAAATAAAAATAAGGTAGCCAGGGACAGGACCTTGGATGTAGCTCAATGTAAGAGCTCTCTACCATGCCTAAGGCCTAAATCTGATCCTCAGTATGAAGAGGGCCACCAGGAGGAGACACACTCCACCACAGCCTGTTACAGTGGCCCTGAGATTTCTGCTGCAACAATCTAACCCCCTTCTCTGAACCTTAAGTGTTTCTCTGAACAGCACACTATATTATATAACAAAGTGCCTTACCTAGGTTGGAGAATCCATCCTGAAGAGCCCATAGCCGAGCCCAAGGGGCAGGACCAGGCTCTTCAGGTTCTTGGTCCTCAGGAATAGAACAGAGTTCCTGGGTAGACACTGTCTCCAACGAGCTCAGTGTCCCAGAACTGGAGTGTGAGGACTGGCTGGAGGACGGCACTGTGCTGGTAGAGGAACTGGATGCACCTTGATACTGTGAGAGGTCAGGCAACTGAGAGCAAGTGCCTTGGGACTGGCTGAAGCCACCTTGGGACTGTGAACAGGAAGCACTGTCATGAGCCTTTGAGGAGCTGATGCCATGGGACTGATGACTCTTCATATCCGACCTCGAAAACAAGAGTCCAACAATAAGGCACAAGGCTCGAGACTCGAGAGTGAAGAACCCAAGTTGGGTAAGTTCCCAGCACCAAGCTGGCAGCTCAGTGTTGCCTCTAACCCCAACGCCAGTGGATCTTGGCCTCTGCAACCTCAGAGCTCACGTGTGTACATTCCCACACATGTAGCATAATTAAAAGTAAAGTAAGTCTTTACCCAGAATTAGGTATGTGGCTATAACTCACTGGTAGATGGTTTGTCACTTCCTCAACAGATGCTAAGTACAAAGTACTGGATCCCATTCTGAGTATCATCAAACATACAAAATGAAGACAGTTAAGAGTTAAGAGTACAGTTCCCAGCATCCACATCCAAAAGATCACAAACACCAGTAATTCCAGCCCTTGGGGGATACAATGCCCTCTACTGGCCCCCGTGCACACTGCACAGACTAGACACATGATTTTTTTTTAAAATAAGTTTAAAGAAACAGGCACATTATGACCACCTCAAAAAGAAAAGCAGGTCCATTCATGAGTTTAAAAAAAAAAAGCCGGGCTGTGATGGCGCACGCCTTTAATCCCAGCACTTGGGAGGCAGAGGCAGGCAGATTTCTGAGTTCGAGGCCAGCCTGATCTACAGAGTGAGTTCCTGGTCAGCCAGGGCTATACAGAGAAACTCTATCTCGAAAAACCAGGAAAAAAAAAAAAGTGACCACAGCTAAATCCCAGGATTATGAATAGAATTCCAGAGGCCACTTACAAAGCATTACCCATCTTTCTTCACGTACCGAAGCTGAGAATGGCTTGGTTGTCTCCTATCCATTCCTTGCCATCCTACCCCACACGCATGCTGAGTATGCTGACGTACCCTCTTCAGTTCCTGCAGAGCCCAACAGCGAAGATTGGGTTCTCAGTAGGTATTTGGGGAAAAAGCGATCTAGGAGCTGGCATGAACATTTATGTTCGTTACGAAAACTACTTCTCTCTGGCAGCGAACAGCCCAGCGTTGTGCCTTCCTATGTGCCCAAACCTGTTTCAGCTCGCAAGTAACAAGGAAAGTGAACTTCCCCCCGCCCCCAAGGGCAGATAAAAAGGAAGAGTTGGCTATGCACAGCGCCCCCTCGCTCGCACAAGTAGGCAGACAGAGCGGAAGCTGCAGAGGACCCATTTGCACAAGAAGCATGAGAACGGTATTCGAATCCTTAAACACTCAAAAAAAGTTCCTCACTTATGACTCACCGCGTGAGACCACCAGGAACCACAAACTCTGCACAGCCTCCGCCAGTGGTGTGGCGCTAAACACAAGGATACAAACTCCTCCTTCAGCCAATCAAAACGCCTTCCTCCGCGGCAGGACCAATAAGAAAGCTCAAAGATGACTGCCGCGCTTAGCCTCAAGGCTTGCTGGGAGTTGTAGTTTAGCATGCGGAACGGGACTCGGCGTCTTGGTTTTCCGCGGCTGGTCCCGCCTCCTCGGCTCCCTAACCAATCAGCAGCGAGCCGCTCTTTCCTCCTTTCCCTCGGGTCTGGCGACCCAGGCCAGCAGGCGGCCGTCCGGATGTGGGGCTGCAGGGCCCGTACCCTGCTGTGCGTGTGGGAGGTGCGGCTGGCAGGGTTCCTAGGAAGGAGACTGCCGAGCAGCAATGCTGCCGTGGGCAAGAGCTTTGCGCCGCAGTGCTGGAACTGCGGCCACGCGAGGGGAACCGGGTGTGGGGATGAGTTCTTCTGCGCACACTGCCGCGCGCTGCAGCCTCCTGACCCCACTCGGGACTTCTTCAGCCTCATGAACTGGTACGGGCGGCGCGTTGTGACGGGAGGGCGACTCAGGCTTCTTAACCCTGGCATGGCGACCAAGGCTTGGGGCGGCGTCCGCGGGACTGTAATTTCCAGCCAGCTGGGTGAACTAAGGCAGAACTACAGTTCAAGGCCAGCTCAGGCAGTTTGCCGAGACTGATTCAAAACAACTAAAAAGATGGATAAGTGTATAGGCCATAGGTATAATACAGTACCTAGTGAGAGGGAGAGGAAATAAAGTCACAGACTGGAGACAAGATAAGGGTGGTGACGGGGTTAAGCAGGAGTGAAGTTGTAGGTAGATGCCTGGGATCTAAGCACTTGAGAAGTGGAAACCACAGGTTCAGGAATTCTAGACTATCCTCTGCTACAAGGGCCTTGTTTTTAAACATCAACAAACAACAAACGGAAACAGGGACAAGTTTACAATATAGGGTAAGACTTCTGGAAAGGGGGAAATCCATAGGCTAAACTTAAGGGGGCAGAACGGGGAAGGGTTTAAACAAAACAAACAAACCAAAACCTTGTTTCCACCTGGCCTGAAACTCAAGACACCCACTCCCCTCTGCCTCCAGAATGCCGAAATTAAAAACATGCAAGACTACGGTAGGAGGATTCCCGAGTTGGAGGCCAACCACACAAATAGAGAACATCTTATCTCAAATAAATTATTTATTTAACGGAGAAAATAAAAAACAAAACAAGCCAGGTGTGTTGGTGTTATCCGTGTGAGCTGTACAGGGAGTTTAATGAGATTCTGGGCTGTATGAGAGTAGGTCTCAAAAACCAAAAGCAGCTGGGCAGTGGTGGCGCACGCCTTTAATCCCAGCACTTGGGAGGCAGAGGCAGGAGGATTTCTGAGTTCGAGGCCAGCCTGGTCTACAGAGTAAGTTCCAGGACAGCCAGGGCTATACAGAGAAACCCTGTCTAGAAAAAAAAAAAAAAAAAGATTTGTTTTATGTACATGAATACACTGTAGTTATCTTCAGACATTCCAGAAGAAGGCATCAGATCCCATTACAGATGGTTGTGAGCCACCATGTGGTTTCTGGGAATTGAACTCAGAACCTCTGAAAGAGCAGTCAGTGCTCTTAATTGATGAGCCATCTCTCCAGCCCCTCCCCCTGCCCTTTTTTCTAGAGATTGGAGGGGTACAAAAGTGTGAGCAGAGTTGAACTAAAGATTTAAGTAAAACGGGAGGGCTTGCTATGGTCGTGCACACCTGCGATCCTGACTTCCAGGCAGAGGCAGAAGAACGAGAATTCAGTTTGCATCCTCCAGTCTGGGCTGCACAGTAGCAGACTATATAGACTCACTCTGAATCACTCCCTGAGAAGAAAGGACTGTGAATCCTCACTTCTTTATCGTGGTGATACAACGCATCCTTGCATGAGCAAAGGTCTGGGTTCAAATCCCAGGACTATGCTTTAAAAAGACCAAAAAATAAAAAAGAGAGAGAGACCTGCTTCTAGGAATTAATGGCCCTATAGTAGTCTCTACCTATAATTCCAACTATTCAGGAAGCTGAAGGAGGAGGATCAAAAATTTCAGCCCTGAGCGATTTGAGCAACACCAATATCTTTTTGTTGTTGTTGTTGTTGTTGTTGTTGTTAAGCTGGTAAACTTGGCAAGTTTAATGCCAGCTTGGGGCCCACAAGTCGATCTCATTCTCTCTCTCTCTCTCTCTCTCTCTCTCACACACACACACACACACACACACACACACACACTTTATAATGCCAAGTCTCTAACCGGTGATAGACCTGTAATCCCACCTAAAAGGAAGGCTAAAGTGGATTTATTGCAAATCAAAGCATGCCTGGGCTGTACATAGAGTGACTTCAAAGTCAACTTGGGTACCTTAGTTAAGAAAGTCTGTCTCTCGGGGTGGTAGTGGCTCACGCCTTTAATCCCAGCACTTGGGAGGCAGAGGCGGGCGGATTTCTGAGTTCGAGGCCAGCCTGGTCTACAGAGTGAGTTCCAGGACAGCCAAGGCTATACAGAGAAACCCTGTCTCGAAAAAACCAAAAAAAAAAAGTCTGTCTCAAAAAGTAAAAAGAGGTCTGGTAGTGAGGAGGAGGGAAGGGAGTGGCTTGGTGCTAAAATCCTTGCCCAACATGCCAGAGACCCTAAGTCACCAAAAGCTTACGATGCATTACACTAATCTTATCCCTTATCCCTTAGTGTGTCTCCACTCAGGTTCCTTTCTGACCTTTGCTCTTTTGGGTCTCCTCTCTAATGTCATACCTATACCACTGCTTCCGAACCTGTTCTGTTTTCCTTCATTGCAGCTACCACATCTTAAAAATAACCTTTGTTTTTGTGTTTATTGCATCCTCCCCAAGAGCAGAACCAGACCCTACTAAAGAGCTGTAACTATTCTTTGGTTGTATGAATAACATCTGGTTTCCTTCCAGCAACCGATCCTTCAGGGTTGACATCACGAAACTTCAGCACAGGTACCAGCAGCTACAGCGTCTTGTCCATCCAGATTTCTTCAGCCAAAAGTCTCAGGTATTTACTGAACACACATCCCCCTCCAATATTCCCCATGTGTGTGCACAACTGGGTGGGTAGCTCTGTTGCTCTGGGAAAGAGTTAGCCTACCAGCTCCACCCTGTGGCAGCGTGCCCCTAGACAGCCAGGCTCCTGAGATGTCATTTCCTCCTAGCTTTTATCTGGCTTCCCAGATAACGGAATGCACACCAGGTTGACTGGCTCTTATGATGATGAAACTGTTTTTAACTCTATGAACAGACTGAAAAGCACTTCTCGGAGAAGCATTCCACCCTGGTGAATGATGCCTATAAGACTCTTCAGGCTCCCCTGACCAGAGGACTATATCTTGTAAGGTGATTTCCCAACCCATCTGTCTGAAACCCCTCCGTATGAGACCTGGCCTGGTCCAGGAAGCTAATGATATTTACCTCAAAAAAGTACTACGGGAAAGAAGAGGGAAAAGAAGGTTTTATACAAGTATAAAAGTTTTATACAAGTATAAAAGTTCTTTGTAAATCCACCTTGCTTGTTTGTGTTTCCTTTGAAAGAAAACCTCACTAGCTGTAGCCCAGGCTGGCTCCACGTTACCAGTTCTCTTGCTTCACCACACCCACATCCAGCTCCTTTCTAATTTTTGTTTTCCTTCCATACTGGGTATTGAACCTAGAGCCTCGTGCTAAAGACACAGTCTGAATTGAGCCATGGCCCATGCTTGATCGTTACGGGGTTTTCTGTTGTTTGTTTGCTCTGTTTATTTGTTTTTGTTTTTGTTCTGATGGTACTAGGTTTTGAATCCACTCAACGATATCCCCAGCTGCCTTGTTACTTTTTGAACCGGTCTCACTCAGGGGCCCAGGCTGGACTTGATGTGTGATCTTCCTGCCTTGGCCTCCTAAGTAACTTGGAATGCAGCCTCACCACCGGGCCTGGATCCTTTTGCATATCCTAACGTCCCCCCTGATTACAGTGCTTTAACTATTTTCAATACATTTGATGATAAGAGTACTTGGGAGTCTTTTTTGCAAGAACATCTAGATGACTTTAGAACTGAAGAGAAAGTTTATGAACATTCATTTAACATCTGAGGAGAGGTGTATCTATCCAGGACCCAGCTGCAGGTGGCAGAGTGAGGTCCTTCCTATACCAGCACTCACTATTACTAGGACAGCTCAAGTTTCCCAGGCTCGACATGTGACCGTGTGGCACAGTGCTTATTTAGCATGTACTAGGCTCTGGGCTCCATCTCACCTGATACTCAATGTTTCCCCCATGAGTGCCCGTGTGCTCTGGAGGAGTGAGCAGAATTTACATAATGCTGGGTGTTTCCTAACCAAACTCCTTTTCCTTGTTCTCCTCCCCAATAGCTAAAGCTCCAAGGAATAGAAATTCCTGAAGGGACAGATGATAAAACAGACAGTCAGTTCCTTGTGGAAATCATGGAAATCAATGAAAGACTTGCAGACGCCCAAAGTGAGGCCGCTATGGAAGAGATAGAAGCCGCTGTCAGAGGTAAAGGATAAAATGCTAACAAATATGCTTTATTTCCCCAACAAGGACATTGCCGCATTAGCAGGGAAATGAAAAGGAAAACAATTATTGGGGGAGCTGGAGAGATGGCTCAGCAGTTAAGAGAACTGGCTGTTCTTCCAGAGGTCCTGAGTTCAAGTCCCAGCAACAACATGTGACTCAAACTCATCTATAATGGGATCTGGTCCCTCTTCTGGTGTGTCTGAAGAGAGTGACAGTGTACTCACATACATAAAATAAATAGAAAAATCTTAGAAAGAAAGACAGACACATACTTGTTGGCTTTCATTGTCTTTGGAAGATAGACTTAACCAAGAGTGTAGTCATACTCCGAGTATTGCAACAGTTGCTTCTACCTGGAGTATTTTCAGATGCTGTTCTTATCTCTAGGGAGGAAAATGAGCCCCCTACAGCAGAGCAAGCGCTGGAACCCTGACCCTCTGACCTCACCTGTACAATTTCCATGGTGTATCAGTCAAGGGTCTCTAGAAAACCCACAGGGGATAGGTCTAGTGATTTCACAGAACTGGCCCAAACGTGTGTGGAGGCTGACACACAGAGAAGCCACAGGGCAAGACTGGGGTCATAAGGTATTTATGTACACGTGTGCTTGTGCACAACCAGGAGGACTTGCGTTCAGTCCCTACAGTTCCACATGTTGTCTCTGACTTCCACACAGGTGCTGTGACACATACGCCCACACACACAAACACATACTCTCTCACTCTAAGTAATGTCATTTAAAAGAAAAAAGGTGGGTGGTGCCTGAGGAATAACACATAAATGACTTCTGGCCTTGACAACACTTACAGACAGACATAAACACACATAGGCACATGTGTACCTACACACGCACATGCACGCGCGCGCGCGCACCCACACACACAAATTATAGAGCAGAACAGCGGGCCAAAAACTCAAGTTAGATTATTGTTTTGTATTTCTTTTTTGGGGGGGAGGAGTTTCGAGACAGGGTTTCTCTGTATAGCCCTGGCTGTCCTGGAACTTGCTCTATAGACTTAGCTGGCTTCAGACTCAGAAATCCACCTGCCTCTGCCTCCCGAGTGCTGAGATTAAAGCCATGCACCACCACTGCTCTGCTTTAGTTGTGGTTTCTGTTGCTGTGATAAAACACCATGATCAAAAGCAACCTGGAGAGAAAATGGTTTATTGAAATAAATATTTACACTTAGATTTCCCAGGAACAGTTCATCACCGGAGGATGTCAGGGTAGGAGCCTCGTGGGAATGCCGCTTGCTGGCTTGCTCAGCTTGGAGATCTCTCTCTAGACCCACCTGCCTAGGCATGCCACCCACAGTGGGCTGTGTCCTCCCCCATCAATCACTAATTACAAAAGTACTTTGGGGCTGGAGAGATGGCTTAACACTTAAGAAGAGCACCAGTGACTCTTTCAGGACACTTGGGGTCGATTCCCAGCACCCACACGGCAGTTCACAACTGTCTGTAACTCCACCTCCAGAGGTCACACAGGCATACGTACATCCAGGTAAGACACCAATACACAGAAATAAAAATAATTATTTTTTTTAAAAAAAAGAAAATGTCCTGCAGGCTTACCTGTAGCCCAGTGGAGATTTCCTCCTCTCAGATGACCCTAGCTTGCATCAAGTTGACCTAAAACTAGCCAGCACAAAGGTGATCTTTACCCTGACTGCAAATGCTACGAGAGAAAAGTAAGCGGTGACAGTTACATCTTTGTAACTGTCATCTTTGCGAATTTGTAGAACACTCATTTGATAATGAGCAACCGTGGGGAAGTGAGGTCTCCATACCTATATTGCCCTCGGCGCTTTCTCTTCTACAATGTGATGTGATGGAAGTGTTTTCATTTTCCTGGTTGGCTATCTGTGTTACAGGTGGTTTCCTAAACACTTGGTAATGACTGGGAATAAATGCCATGATTCTAGTATGGAAGACTGCCCTCTAGAGAAAGGCAGAGCTCACCCTTGACACCTGTGTTAATTCTCTTTCCCTTGAGTTAAGAAAGTACTGGAAGGGAAAAGCTTTCTCTTGACTCACAGTTTTAGGGGTTCAGTCCATGGTTGTCCCAGTTGCTCCTGGGGATATGTATGGCAGGAGAGAAACAAGAGCCCAGGTCCCAGGATTCCTCTCCAGGACCTACCTCTAATATACTAAGCCCCTCCCACTAGGCTCCCCCTCAACTTTTGGCAACCCAGGTCACCAGCCAAGCTGGATCTTTGAGGGAGATTTATCCAGACTATGGCTCTCTTTCTCTCCCTTCATCCCCCTCCCCACAGACCTTCCATGGGTGAAAATGTACACAGGGCCTGTCAGTGCTGCATTTAACAATAACCGCTAGACAGGCATGATGGCACCTGCCTATAATACCACCAGTCGAGAGAGGGGCAGAAGAATAGTGAGTTCAAGACCAGCCTGACGCCAAGCAATGGTGGCACACGCCTTTAATCCCAGCACTTGGGAGGCAGAGGCAGGCGGATTTCTGAGGTCCAGGCCAGCCTAGTCTACAGAATGAGTTCCAGGGCTACACAGAGAAACCCTGTCTTGGGGAGGAAAAAAAAAAAAAAAAAAACAGCCTGACCCACACAATGAAGCCCTGTGTCAAACTTCACACAGTCTGCAGCACCACAGAAAGGCAAAGGTCATAACACCTTGAACCCAAGTCCTTCCTCTGTATAGAACAGCGTGCTCACAAAGTGCTGTCTTTATAGAACACGTCTTTTTTTTTTTTTTTTTTTTTTTGGTTTTTCGAGACAGGGTTTCTCTGTGTAGCCCTGGCTGTCCTGGAACTCACTCTGTAGACCAGGCTGGCCTCGAACTCAGAAATCCACCTGCCTCTGCCTCCCAAGTGCTGGGATTAAAGGCGTGTGCCACCACCGCCTGGCAAGCCTATTTATTTATTACAATTGTAGGTTTATTTAGATAGAAAAATTAAAATAATTATTTTTCTCTTTTAGCTAAACAGAAAGAATTTACCGACAATGTAAACAGAGCTTTTGAACAAGGTATTTTCATCTCTTTTTAAAATTACATTTATTTAGTGTGGGTGTGGGTGTGGGTGTGGGTGTGTGGGCATCATGAAGAGATCAAAGGACAGCTTTCCACAGTCAGCTCTCTTCCCCCACCATGAGGTCCTCCCTGGTTGTCAGACTCAGTAGCAAATGTGTGCCTTTTAGACTTGGCTTATGTTTTTCTTCATAAGTGTTTTTGCCTGTGTGTATGTATGTGCACTGCGTGTGTACTTCGTGCCCTGGATTGCCTGGAACTGGAGTTACTTTTAAAAAAAAAAAAAAAGATTTTATTTATTTATTTTCTGTATATGAGTACACTGTAGCTATCTTCAGACACATCAGATCCCATTACAGATGGTTGTGAGCCACCATGTAGTTAATGGGAATTGAACTCAGGACCACTGGAAGAGCACTTGGTGCTCTTAACCACTGAGCCATCTCTCCAGCCGAGTTACAAGTTTTCAACCATCACTGTGGCTTTCTCTCGGGTAGAGAGTTCATACAAACACCTTCCGTTCAGTAAATGTTAAAATAACTTCACATTTCTAATAAATTAACTTGTATAAAACAAAAACATAGGCACCAATTGGGGAAGAGTGACCAGGAAGCAACTAAGGATACAGAAAAGGGGGAAACCCAGGGCGCATGAGCGTTTGGTTTGAGTTTTGGGGTTGTTTTGGGTGGTGGTGGTGGTGGTGAGATTTATTGTTTGTTTTTTGAGACAGGTTTCTGTCTATATAGCCCTGGCTGGCTTTCTGTGTATAGCCTGCCTCTGTCTCCTGAGTGCTAGACTTAAAAGATGTGAGCCACCACACTTGCCTGAATGGGACCTTAACAGTGGGCTGGTACGGGAGACCAGCTAAAGTTTGCTTCTGTATAACAAATCTTTTAAGCAAACTTATTAGTGGGTTCTCTAAATTTTCTTTCTCCTAGTTTATCTTTTTTGTTTGGTTGGTTTGATTTGGGCTTTAAAAAGACAAAGTTTTTGCCGGGCGGTGGTGGTGCACGCCTTTAATCCCACAGAGGCAGGCAGATTTCCGAGTTTGAGGCCAGCCTGGTCTACAGAGTGAGTTCCAGACAGCCAGGACTACACAGAGAAACCCTGTCTTGAAAAAGAAAAAGAAAAAGAAAAAGATTTACTGTGTAGCTCTGATTGTCCTGGAACTCACTCTGTAGAGCAGACGGGCCTTGAACTCAGAGCTCCACCTGCCTCTGGTTCCCAAGTGTGCTTTAGTGTGCAGCAAGCACCCTCATGCTGGAATGGTGAGCACGTTACACCAAGCCATCTCCCCAACCCTCTTATTTATTGATCATTTTCGATATTTAATAGTCTCAGGGTTGGCTACAAACTTGACTTTAGCTTTAATACTGTGTTATATTTGTCTAGGTTGGAGTTTCTCAACCTGGCTGACATTAGTGAAATAATGTTTTTTCTGGGGGAGGTTAAGATCTTTCACAGTGTCCCTGGCTTTCACCCAGTAGGTTCCACTTCTACTTCCCTAGTTAATGGCAGCCAAAAATATATCTAGACTTTGGCAAGTGTTTCTGTAGGGCACACTCACCTTCAAGTAAAGCCACTAGCCTTTGGGCCCGTGGATCTGGCTGCCTCGGATGCCAGAATTGGGATTTATTGTTTCCTGATCTCATTATCTCTTATGTATTTCAGGTGACTTTGAAAAAGCCAAGGAGCTCCTAACAAAAATGAGATACTTTTCAAACATAGAAGAGAAGATCAAGCTAAGCAAGACTCCTCTCTAGTTCCTAACTTAAAGTTTTAAAAATAAACTTTGTATTTCTTTTCTGGCTTCTGCTAATTGGAAATAGATATGGGGGGCTGTGGCATAGCTCAGGGATATAGCACTTACCTAGCATATGGAAGCCTGTGGATTTGAACCCTGTTCCCAAAGAAAGTGAGGAGAAAGTGGCAAAGAGAATAGATAGACTTTAACCATTTATGGGATTTCAATTCAGTTGGTAGCTCAGATACTAATGGCTGGCAAAGTGTGTAATGCCTGTCAGAAAAGTGACACAGTAGGCACCTAGCCTAGGCTAGTAGATGAGAGGGTGGAGTAGAGGCCATTCTCTGAGCCAAATAGACACCATCTTTAAGAGTTCAGCTGTGCCAGCTTGGAAAAGGTCACCATGGCTCAGCTTATTAACTGTTGACATTCCTTAGTATTCAGCTGTTCCTCTCAGCCAGTGGCATGAAATTCTGCCCTAACTGCATGTGACCTCCAGGTCTCTGGAGGGAGTAGAGTGTATAGGTGGGGAGAGCTGAAGGAAGGGAAGAGGGGGTCCATCTACACAGGGATAGGAGCTTGGTCTGGTGCTGCATGTATTCAGGTGCTAAATTCTGTACCCCAAGATCTGGTTGCTCCAAGATGAGTACATCCTCATGTATACCAGCTTTTGTTGTGTAGACCTTGCCCCCCACGTTATCCAAACATGGTTAATAAAGATACCTACAGCCTGTAGCCAGGCAAAAGGAAGATGGGCGGGGCCTCAGATCTGGGGCTTGGGAAGAAAGAAGTTGCAGTGGGGTCAGTAGACTGTGAGCTCATGGCTGTGAGAACAGTCCAGGTGTAACATGGCAAGTGATATCGGGGATAGACAAACAGAGGCTTGATATCTGTCCAGCTCTAATGCCTTAAAAGATTTGTGTGTCTTTTATTTAGGAACTGTATGGTCTAAGTAGGGTAAAGTCCACCAAAATAACATTTACAACACACAGCCACGAGGGAGTCATTGTCCATGCTGGGTGCTGACCTTCTTAGTGTACTGCTTTAGGATCACCTACAATCTCTAAGAACCTAATAAACTCATTGGTTCCCCAGGATAAACTTTGGTTTGGCTTAACAGGCTTCAGGAGCTCTACTTTAACTGCAGAACCCTGCCATTATAGCGTGAGTGGGTGGCTGGAGAGAAGAGTATGAGACAGAAAGTAGACCAGCGCTAGCAGTGGCCTTCCCTCTGCCCAACAATCACAGCTGCTTTCTGCTGGCCTGGCCTTCAGGAACATGTAGAACTTATTTCGTTTCTGCAGCCTTGGGAATTCTGTTTGGGAACAAGCCAAGCCACCTAGGATTCTCCTCCTAGATAATGTTATCCCACCACAAATAAAAAAAAAAAAAAAAAGAACCAAGAATGAACCTTGTAACTGCAGCCGTGTTTAATACTGCCTGGTCCATACCTCAGAAACATAACTCACTTTAAAATGGGTTAGAGAGAGTTTATTCTGGAGCCAGATAGGAATGGGCATGGCCTAGGAACACAGATCCTCATTCTGTGGTCCAATATGGTAGCAGCTTCGTGAAGTTTTTATAGTAAAGGAACAGAGTCATAAATCAAAGCTCCTTCCACATTGATCTCAGGAACATTAATAAAGAGTTACAGCCTCAGGTGCCGTCTGATGGCCCTCTTAGCCCTGTGGCTGGTTGAAACCACAGTTTTGTTCAGTTAATACATTCCAGAAGGTTTTTCTGTGCTAGTCACAGAACATTAAGTCTGACACTGGTGGGTGAGGAATGACTGTTAGGGAACTAGGAAAGTCCAGGCTTTGGACATGTAACCTTCCCAAATCATGGAAGTTCTAGCCAGTTAGCTCCTTGAGGAAGTCTGCTTTGCTTCCTGCTGGGAACTCGCGTCTCACACTGGACGGCTGACTCTTGGCACTCTGCTTAGCACTCTGGATGCTCAGAGCGGCTCCTGGATCCTTGGGAACTTCGTCTAAGCTCTTTTTCTTTTTCTTTTTTTTTAAAAGATGTATTTATTTTATTTGTATCAGTACACTGTAGCTGTCTTCAGACACACCAGAAGAGGGCATCAGATCCCATTACAGATGGTTGTGAGCCACCATGTGGTTGCTGGGAATTGAACTCAGGACCTCTGGAAGAGCAGTCAGTGCTCTTAACCACTGAGCCATCTCTCCAGCCCCTAGTCTAAGCTCTTCATTCACTTCTACGCATGGAAGGGAGGAGGGGAGGTTTTCTGTCCCTAGTACAGAAAAGATTACAATTTCAAACAAAACATTCTAATTATACAATTTCAAGAAATAGCATCAGAACTTTTATGCAGAAAATCGAATCTTCACTTTAAGTCAGGTCCAGGGCCCAGGGCAATAAAGAATACAATAGAACTCCTTCCTAAGGAACTCTTTGAAGCCTAAGTCCTCCTATGCCGAATTCCAGGAACTGAGCTGTTAATGTCTGCCCTCCCCCTCTTTCAAGGGCCTTCAATACATATTTAAGTAGCTTCACATGTTTAATAAATACAGAAAAGAAAATTTGGTTGACAATGAGGAAGAGTGACCTGGAAGTAACAAAAGATACAGATGAAGGGAAAATCCATGAGTTGTTTGTTGTCTTTGTTTTGAGACAGGGTCTCTCTGTAGCCCTGGCTCACCTGGAACTCTCTGTGTAGACCAGTGTGACTTCAAATTCACAGAGATTTGCCTTCCTCTTCCTCAGTTGTGGGATGAAAGACATACATCGCCACACCTGATTAGATGACAGCCTTAACAGTGGTCTGCTTTGAGAGACTGTGGTAACCTGAGAATATTCAGTACTGCCATTTCAGGAATTAAGGAAAGGCTTTAAATAAGCATCCTGACTTAGGAGGCTACAGGAGCAGGTGAGGATCCATCGGAGTGTTACAGAAGAAGAGAAAGAAACCAAGCAATACAACCATACATCTAATTGAGGCTCAAGCTGCATAGCCTGGGCAGTACGAGGAGAATCAGGCTTTTACGACCCATTAGACACACTGGGTCATCACCAATGGAGCTCTCATGAATATTGGGTTGGAGGACAAGAGAAGAGGGACAGGCACACTGAGGAAACTTGGTATGAGTAAAGAAGTGTCCGATGCCCAGTTCACAGTGCCTGATAGGTCAGTGTTCACCAGACACTTAAGGAACACTTTGCCCAGAGAGACCTCAAGACTGGCATGGAGCTTTAGTGCTGTGCTGAGCCCTTTGGTTGGACAGGCTCTGTATGAAGTAAGAAGAGCTTTGGAGGATCTGAGTGAAGTAAGCCAGCATGGAGTGTCTGTAAAGTGAGGGAGCAGCTGAGAGATAGGAGAAAGGCAAAACAGAAGAAGAGGTCTGGGCTCCTTTCCTTGAAGGCAAGTGCAACAGGATTTATATCCAGCCTGAATTCTAAAGGAAAAAAGAATGATCAAAAGCTAAGTCCTGTGCTAATGAGCTCTGGAAGTTAAAGGCTGAGGATCAGTTCACAGAAGACATCCATGATAAAGCAATACACATGCAGAAGATCAAGCCTGTCCCAGCTGTGGGCAGCTGTCTTTTCAGACAGGATACTTTTCTCTCCTGGGAAAGGACATGTTAGGACTGGAGCTCGCTGATAACTCCATCCCCTCATGTGATACTCTGAGGGGTTATAATGTCTGTTTCAGACCTGTAACAGTCCTCACAACAGCTCCTCTTCCTATGGTAGACCCCACCTGTCAAGCAGGCCTGGCATTTCGTTCCTCCCGGTAGAAGACTGCTATCCTGGGAACTGCCCTACATTCATCCCCTATCCATCCTTGGCCCTCATGTAACTGCTGAACCTTCTGCTGTTTGTCTCATTCCTCGTGTCAGGGACACCACCACCACTCTTCCCAAACTCATCTTTGGTTTTGTTGTATCCTGCCGACTAAGCCAAGTGTTGCTAAAATTTCTTCCCAGAAAAAGATATAAAGCAACGTCCACCTCTCCCTCCAAGGTCTCAACAAAAAAATCGAAGCATGATCCTGCCCAAGTTCACTCTAGGGAACCAAGTCCTTTATTGGAGTTCTTGAGGGTTATGGGCACTCTTGCCTATACCCAACAGGGATGAAGACTTCTACCTGCAGCTACATAGATGGAGCTCTGTTCTACTCATCCCTGGCATGCATATAGACTACACATACACACACACACACACACACACACACACACACACACACACACACACCAAGCACAGATGCACACATACAAGCTCTCTAACCTGAGTACCTGCTTCCTACAACCTGGCAATGCTGCAGGTGGCCTGGGATGGGGGAGGCTAGAGTGTATGTGTATGTATATATGTATATATGTATATATATATGTGTGTGTGTGTATATATGTACATATGTATATATATATGTGTGTGTGTATATGTATGTATGTATGTGTATGTGTGAGAGAGAGAAATTAGTCAGCCCATGTGAGATGGTCATTTGCAAGGGATCATAGCTTAACTCTCCCCAAGATTATGTTTGGTTGGATTGGAAGGTCACTCACAACAGAGCCTTTGTGTTCCAAAGCAATAACGTAGAAAACTTTAGAAGACTACACCTGATAACACTCTGGTCTCTGAGTATGTATGTACAGTCATACACAAGCATACTTATACCTGTACCATACACATATCACATAAACAGACACACAGGAATCAATTCTCCCAAAACAAACCAACTCAAATGCAACAGCTTGACCCTGTCTAAAAATGTGAATTTTGAGGCTCTGGATGCGGGTTTACTCAGTCAGCAGGGTTTATTGATTGTCACAGTGGCTGTTTGGCCTGAAGATATCTGGGTGTATCAGTACTATGTCTACCTGCCCCACAGTTTACAAAAATGAGTCAGCTACTTGTCTGAACACACCAAGAGCCCTTTAAGCAAGTAATTACAATGCATGCAAATGTGCTGATTATGTGGAGTGCTTCTGCAGCCAGCAGCGCAGAGATGAAAGGGTTAAAATACTTGAGAAGACAATTCTCATTGCTTCTTCAGAACAGTGATCAGCCCCAAACCAGTCTAACCACAAAAAGAAATCAGATAAACACTGACAACTCTGGAGGGGCACGAAAAAAATTCTCACTTTACCTGTTCCATGAGCGGGAGAAGCTGCTCATCCCCGATCTGGGGCACAAATTAACAAGATGGTGTTTCTGAAACCTAGCTTCTGAGATCAATGAGTGGCCTAGTTTGCTTTCTGTCGCCATGACAGACACTGCAACAAAAAGCAAAAGGGTTTGTTTCTTCTTACCTTCCACATGGCAGACTGTCACTGAGGAAAGTCTGAGCGGGAACCCTGAGGAAAAGTGAGCTGAGGAAGAGCCTGCTTTCTTACACAGCCCAAGCTCACTTGCCTATAGGTGTCACTGTCCACAGTGGGCTAGGCCTTCCCAATGCTTATGAAAGAAGATGTCCCCACAGTCACAGGTTTGCCTGCCAAACAATCTAATAGGAGCAATTCCTCAACTGAAGTTCTTTTTTCCCACTTTGTGTCCTTGACAGAAAAACTTACCAGCACAGTTGACTCCTTGTGGGCATGACACACAGACACATCACTGTTAAACCACATGTTAAACCTCATGCTAAAACCACAACATAAAATATAATTTTAAGACCAGGCTGTGGTGGCACACATCTTTAATCCCAGCACTTGGAAACTCTGTCTCGGGAAAAACAAAAAACAAAAAACAAAAAACTTTAAAAGTCCCAGAGAGAGAGATGGCTCAGCAGTTAAGAACACTGACTGTTCTTCCAGAGGTCCGGAGTTCAAATCCCAGCAAACACATGGTGGCTCACAACCATCTGTAATGGGATCTGATGCCCTCATCTGGTGTGTTTGAGGACAGCTACAGTGTACTTACATACATAAAATAAATCTTTAAAAAAGAAAAATCCCAGAGTCACCAGTCACAGTGGTGCACACCTTCAATCCTGGCACTCCAGCAGCAGGGGCAGGCAATTCTCTGTGAGTTCAAGGCCAGCCTGGTCTACAGAGTTAGTTCCAAGACAACGAAGGCTACACAAAGAAACCCTGTCTCTGGGCGGTGGTGGCGCCTCGAACTCAGAAATCTGCTTGCTTCTGCCTCCCAAGTGCTGGGTTTAAAGGCATGTGCCACCACTGCCCGGCTCATGTTTGTATTTTTAAAAGTCCTAAGTCAGCCATGGACTCCTGTAAAATCACACATGTTACATACTCTTTATTCTAAAAGGTAGAACCAGGGCATAGTTTCAATCAAATCAAAGCAAACCCAATACCTACCAGTGTAAATCGAACACTATTGTCTTAGTGTCCAAGATCCGCTGTGCTCAAAGGCACGGGCAGCTCCACCTCCATCTCTGCCACCCAAAGCACAGCACGCGACACAATTGTTGTCTAGGGGATTTCAGATTTGTTCCTTGCGGGAACAAATAGCTGAACATCAAAAAAAAAAGCAACAAGAAAAGTAAAAGTTACCACTTTATTCCTTCATGATGAGAAAGACCCTAAGGCTGGAGGTCTGCTCCACAGCTGTGTCCCTGGGTCCTCCCCCGTCTCCTATTGGTCCTCTTTAGGTACCCACCTCCTCCTCCATGGCTTCCAGCTGTTTCCCCTCACAAGACCTTCTGAGAACAAGAAGCTGCAGTTCTCTGGAAGCTCCATTTACTTTCCCTGCCTCTATTACTCTGACCATCCTAAGGGCTCAGGCTGTCATCACTCTACAGGTGGTGATGGTGATGGTGATGGTGATGGTGATGGTGATGGTGATGGTGATGGGGTGGGGGAGTGGTCATCGCATGGTCCTGGAATCTCCAAGATCCTAGGGTCCCCAGTGCAAATGGGATACACCTTCACTGACATCACCTGGGTCCTCCTCAGAGACTCTGACCCTGAGGAGGTACCCTCATAGTACCATGCTTCTCTTGTGACCCTTCAATCTTTAGCTCAATTACAGGGCTGGTGAGATGGCTCAGCAGGTAAGAGCACCAACTGCTCTTCCAAAGGTCCTGAGTTCAAATCCCAGCAACCACATGGTGGCTCACAACCACTCATAATGAGATCTGATGCCCTCTTCTGGTGCGTCTGAAGATAGCTACAGTATACTTTGGCTAGGCGGTGGTGGTGCACCCCTTTAATCCCAGCACTTGGGAGGCAGAGGCAGGCAGATTTCTGAGTTCGAACTCAGAACTCACAGTGAGTTCCAGGACAGCCAGGGCCATACAAAGAAACCCTGTCTTGAAAAACAAAACAAAACAAAGCTCAATCACAGGCTCATGCCTAGATTTTTTTCATTTTTCATTTATGGGAGTGGGATTAGGGTGCTCCATGTGTGCCCACTGAGGCCAGAAGAGGATGTCTAATCCCTTAGAGCTGGTGGTTACAGGTGGCTGTGAGAGTACATAGATGCTGGGACCCAAACTCAGGTTCTCTGGAAGAGCAGCTAGTGCTCTTAACCACTGACCTATCTCTCCAGCCCCATATTAGGGAACTTTCTTATATAGCTCAAGACCACGTTCCAAAAGAATGGGGGTGCAGCCCACAGTGGGTTAAGGCCTCCTATGTTGGCTCAATAAGGAGATGGGGGAGGGGGGCTGGGTTGCGACCCAGGCCCGGCCTGCTGTGGCTCTCTCTCTCCCCGGTGGCAGGGGGCCTGGTGCTGAGGCCTGGGTCCCTCTCCCTCCTAGGGCTGGCTGGGGTCTGGTGGTGAGGCCCGAGTCTCTCTCTCCCCTCCTGGAGCTGGCCTGTTTGCTGCATGGTGCCTTAATTAAAAAGGAGGCAATGTATGAATGAGTTATTTTATTGTAGGAAGGGGAAATATGCTAGTTGAGTAGAGAGAAGGAAAGGAGAGGAAGGAGAGAGAGAAAGGAGAGGAGGGAGAAGAGAACAAAGAGCAGAGAGGAGAGAGAGAGCAAGAGAGAGGGGAAGCAAGAGAGAGGAAGAAGGGAACAAGAGAGTGAGAAGGGAACAAGAGAGTGAGGAGGGAACAAGAGAGTGAGGAGGGGGCAAACCACCCTTTTTATTGTATGGGGCGTGGAATGCCTGGCTTGTGGTCAGATGACTGTGTGTAAGGTCCAGCTAGAATGCTGGGAGTTGGAGGCAGTGTCTGCCTGATAGAGCACACATCTCCTGCAGGGGCAGCTGTGAGGGGTCTGGGCTGAAATCTGAGCCATGATCTCAGGAGCAATTCACTGAACACCTTCCGTCCCTTCAAGCAATACTCAAAACTCACAGTTTTTTTAAGAAGTCATTTCAGTTGGGCAGTCGTGGCGCACACCTTTAATCCCAATGCTTGGGAGGCAGAGGCAGGTGAATTTCTGAGTTCAAGGCCAGCCTGGTCTACAAAGTGAGTTCCAGGACAGCCAGGACTATCCAGAGAAATCCTGTCTCAGAAAAAAAAAAAAAAGACATGAAAACTCTTAGCAACTTGCAGAGATAGTGCCTGGAAAATTACAGTTCTTTTTTTTTTTTTTTGATTCAGGGTTTCTCTGGGTAGCCCTGGCTATCCTGGAACTCACTGTATAGACCAGGCTGGCCTCGAACTCAGAAATCTGCCTGCCTCTGCCTCCCAAGTGCTGGGATTAAAGGTGTGCGCCACAGAGTGAGTTCCAGGACAGTGAAGGCTACACAGAGAAACCCTGTCTCAAAAAAAAACAAAAGTAAAAACAATACACCTGAAATGATCTGTAACTCGAGTCATAAGCCTAACCCCAACCTTCTCTAACCATAATATAAAACCTAACCTTAACCACACACTTTGTGGTGATTTGAATATATTTGACCCATGGGAAATGCTACTATGAGGAGGTGTGGCCTTATTGGAGAAAGTGTGTCACTGTGGGAGTGGGCTTTAGAGGTCTCCTTCTATGCTCAGGCTTCATCCAATGTGGAATGACATCCTCTGCAGAAGGCAGTCTCCTTCTGCCTGCCTTGGGATCAAGATACAGAACTCCCAGCTCTTTGTCTAGTACCATGTCTGCCTGGAGGCTCCCAGGGACATTTCCTGCCATGAGGACAATGGACTGAACTGCTGAACCTGGAAGCCAACCCTAATTAAATGTTTTCCTTTATAAAAGTTGCCTTGGTCATGGTGTCTCTTCACAGCAATGAAAACTCCAACTAAG
The DNA here is from genome assembly GCA_019843815.1 of Montemys delectorum. Taxonomy (NCBI): domain Eukaryota; kingdom Metazoa; phylum Chordata; class Mammalia; order Rodentia; family Muridae; genus Montemys; species Montemys delectorum. The sequence continues at coordinate 26,192 of JADRCD010237994.1, forward strand.
ACAAAGTCTAGCCGGGCGGTGGTGGCACTCGCCTTTAATCTCAGCACTTGGGTGGCAGAGGCAAGCGGATTTCTGAGTTTGAGGCCAGCCTGGTCTACAGAGTGAGTTCCAGGACAGCCAGGGCTACACAGAGAAACCCTGTCTCGAAAAAAAAACAAAATCAAAAAACAAAAGAAGACAAACTCTAACGATAGTCCTAACTATAACCCTTTCACAAAACCAGAAAGTAAACCTAGCCCCAAACCTAAAACTAGTTTTAAGTGTAGACTACCTAATCCCTAGCCCTAATGCTAACCCTCAACATTGGCCTAACCTAAATCTTGAATAACCATAACTCTCACCATACAAACACCTGGATCCTAAACATAATTCTAACCCTAATCGTACCACAAACACTAGACCTAACATAAGTACTAACCCTAATTAAAACCTTCACCTTGCAGGGCAGTGGTGGCACACGCCTTTAATCCCAGCACTTGGAAGGCAGAGGCAGGCAGATTTCTGAGTTGGAGGCCAGCCTAGTCTACAGAGTGAGTTTCAGGACAGCCAGGGCTACACAGAGAAACCCTGTCTTGAAAAACCAAAAAACCAAAAAACCAAAAAACCAAAAAAACAAAACAAAAAAACCTTCACCTTTGTTCCATTTATAACCATTCCCCTAGCCATAACACAAAGGCTAACCCTAACCCTGTCATTAATCCAAAATGTAAGTCTGCGATGTAACTATTGTACCCCTAACACTACTATATCTAGCAATAAACCTAACACTAGCCATATTTTAAAACTAATTCTAGACCTAAACCTAATTCTAACTCTAATCCTAAGCAAACCACTAAAAATTGTCCCAACCCTAACCATTAACCAAGCACTAACCTTAACCTAACCTTAACTGTGGTGTTTTGAATAGGTTTGGCCTTCATAGACTCCAGTGTTTGAAAGCTTGACTCATAGGGTGTGGCACTACTAGGAGGTGTGGCCTGGTCAGATTAGGTGTGACCTTGTTGAAGAAAGTATGTCACTGTGGAGGTGGGCTTTGAGATCGATCTCCTATGCTCAAGCTACACCTAGTGTGGCACACAATCTCCTTGTGCTACCTGGGGATCAAGATAGAGAACTTTGAGCTCCTCAAGTACCATGTCTCCCTGCATATTGCCACACTTCCTGCCATGATGATAATGGACTAAACTTCTAAAACTGTAAGCCAGCCCCAATTAAATGTTCTGTTTTATAAGAGTTGCCATAGTCATGGTGTCTCTTCAAAGCAATAAAACCCTAACTAATGCTGGGCCGTGGTGGAGCACCCCTTTAATCCCAGCACTTGGGAGGCAGAGGCAGGCAGATTTCTGAGTTCGAGGCCAGCCTGGTCTACAGAGTGAGTTACAGGACAGCCAGAGCTATACAGAGAAACCCTGTCTCGAAAAACCAAAGAGAAAAAAAAGAAAGAAAGAAAGAAAGAAACTAACTCGTGTCCCAGCCTTCTAACCTAACATTAACAATTGCCCTAACCTGTCAGGAAGTGGTGGTGAATGCCTTTAATCTCAGCACTTGGGAGGTAGGCAGATCTCTGAGTTCTAGGCCAGCCTGATCTACAGAGTGAGTTCCAGGACAGCCAGGGCTACACAGAGAAACCCTGTCTTGAAAAAAATATATATTATCCTAAGCTAACCATAGAGCACTAACAATAATCTTAGCTATAAACATAAGCCTAGGGCCAGCCCTAACCCTACACAAACGCCAATAATTAGGCTAACCATAGCACTAGCAATAGTAATAGCTAATCCTAGCTACAGGCATACATTTTTTGCCACCTTCTTTTAATAAGGGTTCAACCTTTTCTCTAGCCCACCACCCATCAGAGGGAGTGGGAATTTTATTAGGATGTGGACCTGTTCAGCAGTAGTTCTTTGTGGGCAAGCTTGATCTCCTTTGGCAGCAGTTCAGTCCTGAACCAAATATGATTCCGCAGCTTCAGACCAGTCGCCTAGGCAGGCAGACACCACACATGAAATGACAGCTACAGTCCAGTCCTTTCAGCAAGCAGACACCAGGCTCAAACCAGCAACTGTAATTCAAATCCTGAAGGAGCCACCAGGCTTGCCAACTAGCCTGAGGTAAGGCAGCAGAAGTGGCAAGGTGCCTCAGGAACCTCAAGAGCAGTTCTTGGGTGAGCTTCTCTCAATGGCGGCATTACCACAAGTTGAGCTCAACAGCACTATGTATGGTGAACCAATACATGCGTGTTGTTAGGGAAGAGTAGAGAGGCAGAACAAACAAAACCAAGGCTCAATGCTCATCACCCACTGTCTGTGGGGTCATATTTACACTCCTTCATCTGTGTCTGATTCAGGAAAACAGCCTTTGACCTGCTTGCACTAGCAAGACATCCTTTTACCTGTGTGCCCCAGCAAAACATCATTTGACGTGACTAACTTTCCAAAGAAACTAGAAGTTTCCACCTCACCTAGCTGAAGATCAAAATCAAACTGTACCTTTACTCTAATGCTAAATATAACCTTAGTCCTAACCCTTTATGTAACTCTAAACCTATCCTTGCCATAATTCTAATCCTGTCCTAACCATAACCCAAGATCTACCCTAGGCCTAATCTGAACTCATGCGATATAACCTTATCCCTAAACCTGGACCTAACATTCATCTTAACCCTGGACCTAGCCATGATCCTGACACTAGCCTAACGCAGGCCAAGCCCTAACCATAACAGTGACTGTAGCCTAAATCGAACACTGAAACTAATACAGTACTCAAGGTAAAATTTAGGGCTAACCTTATGTGATGGTTTGTATATGCTCAGCCAGGAAGTGGCACTATTAAAAGTCGTGGTCTTATTGGAGTAGGTGTTTCACTGTGGGTGTGGGCTTTAAGACTCTCATCTTGGGCTGGTGAGATTGGCTCAATGGTAAGAGCACCGACTGCTCTTCCAAAAGTCCTGAGTTCAAATCCCAGGAACCACATGGTGGCTCACAACCACCTGTAATGAGATCCAACGCCCTCTTCTGGTGTGTCTGAAGTCAGCTACAGTGTACTTATTTATAATAATAAATAAATATTTGGGCCAGAACGAGCAGGAACTGAGCAAGCGGGGTCTACCGAAGAGAGCGGGGTCTATCAGAGCAAGCAGAGGTCCTAAAAGTCAATTCCCAACAACCAGACGAAGGCTCACAATTATCTGTACAGCTACAGTATGTACTCATATACATACAAAAAAAAAAAGACCCTCATCTTAGCTGCCGTGAGATGAAGATGTAAAATTCTCAGCTCCTCCTGCACCAGGTCTTCTTGGACTCTGCTGTGCTCCGCCTTGTTGATAATGCACTGAACCTCTGAATCTGTAAGCCAGCCCTGATTAAATGTCATCCTTACAAGGGTTGCTTTGGTCATGGTTTCTGTTCACAGCATTAAAACCCTAACTAAGACACCTTAGTAATAACCCTAACCCTTGCCTCAACCCTGAACATAAAATGTTCTAGCACTATTGAGAGGCAGAAACAGGCAGATCTCTGTGAGTCCAGCACAAGCAGGGCTACATAGTGAAACCCTGTCTTCAAAAAAACAAAACAGGGCAGAGGTGGCGCACGCCTTTAATCCCAGCACTTGGGAGGCAGAGGCAGGCAGATTTCTGAGTTCGAGGCCAGCCTGGTCTACAGAGTGAGTTCCAAGACAGCCAGGGCTACACAGAGAAACCCTGTCTCGAAAAAAACAAAAAGAAAAAAAAAGAAAAAGAAAAAAAGAAAAGAAAAGAAAACAAAACAAAACATATAGTATGTTGGGATGACCTTCCTCAACACAGTTTATCAAATAGCTTCTAGGTGTGTCTCTGTGTTTTCTTCCTCTTTTCTTTCTTTTCTTTGGAGAGAGGGGGTGTTCAAAAAAAGGTTTCTCCATGTTAGCTCAGGTTGTCTAGGAACTCACTCAGTGAGATCCACCTGCCTCTGCCTCCCTAGTGCTAGGATTAAAGGCTTGCACCAAACCAAAGTCCCTGTATTTTCAACTGTTAATTGCTATGCCCGCAGAGAGCTTAGTGTTGGCAGAATATTTGGTATTATCCTCTCAATAGTACATTAGGAGCTTTCTATATGCAAATACTCATTCCAAATCACCTGTCCAAAGATGATTATCATGATAAAAAAGCAAGCTGCTGTGAAAGAACTCCCTGGCTGGCGAAGGGCAACGCAGAGAGCTAGATCAGGTGTTTCCCTCCTGATGACTGATGTATACTACCATGCCTGGATTTGAGCAGTTCTTCACCTACAACTTGCTCTGTCCCAGGGTAGCCTAGAACTCAGAGATCAGCTTTCCTTTGCCTCCTGGGATTAAAGGCCTTAACTAACCTGTCTTGGACCCTAATTTAGCAGGGTGGGATCTTGTACCACTCCCTTAATTCAATGTAGTAGCTTTGAACTCCGTATTCGGCTCCATTTCATTTTCTGGTGCCCCTTTATTATTATTGGAACCATATATCTTATATTTTTTCTTTCTAAGCGTGTTACTCTTGTTCAAAATGCTCTTCATGAGACTTAACCAGAGAACAAAGTCTCTGTTGGTTTTTTTTTTTTTTCTTGAGACTTCTTTGTCAATGCAATTAATATAAATCTCTTCACCTTAGCCTCAGGCAGATTCTTTAGACAAGGGCAAAAAGCAGCCACACGTCGTCAAAAGACGACAACAACAGTCTCTAGGCCACACACGGAAATTCCTCTCCACTGAAGCCTCTTAGGCCAGGTCTGCACAAATCAAACCACACTCAGTAACAAAGTCTTCCATGTTCGTACTGGGATAGCCCATTAAGTACCACTTAAAACCTTTCCCTGCATTCCAAATCCAAGTCCCCAAATCCACATTCTTCCACACAAAAGCATGGTCAGGCCTATCACAGCGATACCCCAGTCCGTGGTACCAACTTCTGTCTTAGTTGGGGTTTTACTGCTGTGAACAGACACCATGACCAAGGTAACTCTTTTTTTTTTAAAGATTTATTTTATTTATTTTATGTGTATGAGTGCACTGTAGCTGTACAGATGGCCGTGAGCCATCATGTGTGTGGCTGCTGGGAATTGAACTCAAGATCCTGTTCGCTCCAGATCTCATTACAAGTGGTTGTGAGCCACCATGTGGTTGCTGGGATCCCCGAACTCAGGACCTTCGGAAGAGCAGTCAGTGCTCTTACCAGCTGAGCCGTCTCGATAGCCCCAAGGCAACTCTTAATAAAGATAACATTTAAGTGTGGCTGGCTTAAAGGTTTAGAGGCTCCATTAGCATCAAGGTGGGAGCATGGCAGCATCCAGGCAGACCTGGTGCAGGAGGAGCTGAGAGTTCTACATCTTCATCTGGAGACTGCTAGAAGACTGGCTTCCAGGTAGCTAGGATGAGGGACTTAGAGCCCAAGTCCACAGTGACACATATACTCCAACAAGGCGACACCACTACCTGGGCCAAGCACATACAAACCATCACAACAGGAACACTCAATCTTTACTACTGGGCTCATAAATGATGTGCAGGCAAACATGAAGATACACTCCCCAATATGCCTGGCTTTCAAAGTGGCATGTTGTCTTCATAGCCATATAACTGCATATGTCCTGCATATGTGAACCCACATGTCCACACTTCCTTTCATATGAGCAGGGTCAGAAACGGCACATGCTTCAACATGTCTATACAGACTCCCAGGTGACTAGCTCAAAAGATGTACATTGAACAGCATGCCTACATACCCACAATGTGGGTACCAAGCTATGTGACCAAGCTAAGAAACAGCTTGAGGGCACACCTGCTAAATAACAGGGGTCATAAATATCAAGTCCTCCAACATGCCCATACAATTCTCCTTGTTATCAGTTTCAAAACAGTCATGTAGATCAACATGGCTAGCCCCCTTCCCAGGTGAACAGGCTAGTCAGTGGCTTGAGGGTGAACATGTCCACATCCCCCTATTTGTGACCTGCCTCAGATATGGCACGGATGGCACATATGTCCACACTCTCCTTCATATAATTAGACCCCAAAACAGCATGTGGGTGAATCTGTCCTTCTCCCCTCTCCACTCCACAAGATTTGGAAATGCCACGGGAGCCAACATTCTCAGACATCCTCCTATAAGAATAGGCTCAGAAATAGCATTTGGAAGCAGTTGGTGGAGTTCTGAGTTCAAGGCTAGCCTGATCTACAGAGTGAGTTCTAGGAAAACAAAACAAAACAAACAAACAAACAAAAGCATTGGGGCTAATATGCCCATATACCCCTCTATATTACAAGGCTCAGAACTGGCATGTAGCCCAACACCTTACCACCCCCAACAAACGACTAAGGTCATAAACATGCATGTCCAGTCTTCCATGTGTCCAGGCTCAAAACAGGCATGTGAGCAAACATGCCCACACCACATCCCCTTTCAATGATGCTCAGAAATGGCAAATACACCAATATGCCCTTTCACCTTCCATTTGACCAACCTCTTTTTTTTCCTTCCTTTTTTCCCGTTTTATTGGATATTTTCTTTATTTATGTTTCAAATATTATCCCCTTTCCAGGTCTCCCCTCCGGAAACTTCCTATCCCCTCTCCCCATCCCCTGCCTCTATGAGGATGCTCCCCCTACTCACCCACCCACTCCTGCCTTCTCACCCTAGCATTCCCACACACTGGGACATCAAATACCCTCAGGTCCAAAGGCCTCTTCTCCCACTAATGACCAACAAAGCCATCTTCTGCCACATATGTGGCCAGAGCCATGGGTTCTTCCATGTGTACTCTTTGGTTGGTGGTCCAGTCTCCTGGAACTCCAGGGTTCTGGCTGCTTGACAACTGTTGCTCCCCCCAGGGGCTGCAAACCTCCTCAGCTTTTTCAGTCCCTTCTCCAACTCCTCCATCAGGGACCCCAGCTCTCAGTCCAATGATTGGCTCCGTATCCACCTCTGTATTCATCAGATTCTAGCAGAGTCTCTCAGGAGATAGCCATATCAGGCTCTGGTCAGCAAGCACTTCTTGGCATCCACAATAGCATCTGGGTTTGGTGACTGTAGATGGGATGGATCCCCAGGATCGGGCAATCTCTGAATGGCCTTTCCTTCAGTCTCTGCTCCACACTTTGTCTCCATATTTCCTCCTGTGAGTATTTCGTTTCCCCTTCTAAGAAGGATTGAAGCATCCACACTTTGGTCTTCCTTCTTCTTGAGCTTCATATGGTTTGTGAATTGTATCTTGGGTATTCCAAACTTTTGGGCTAATATCCACTTATCAGTGAGTGCATACTGTGTGTGTTCTTTTGTGACTGGGTTACCCCACTCAGGATGACATTTTCAAATTCCATCCATTTGCCTGCGAATTTGATGAAGTCATTGTTTTTAATAGATGAGTAGTACTCCATTGTGTAAATGTATCACATTTCTGTATCCGGTCCTCTGTTGAGGGACCCTCAACAGTAGAAGAAGAGGATGTCTCTGACTCTCTTGTCTGCATGTGGGGCTCTTTCCTCCTACTGGGTTGCTTTGTCCAGCCTTGATATGAGGGCATGTTTGGTTGATACCCCTGGAAGGCCTGCTATTCTTTATTTGAAGGGAAATGAAGAAGGAGTGAATCTGGGGAAGAGGGGAGGAGAGGGACTGGAAAGAGTGGAGGGTTGGGGAAAACAATTGTAGGGATGTAATACATGAGAGAAGATGAAAAGAGAGAGGGTTTTTTTGTTTGTTTATTTGTTTGTTTTTTGTTTTATGAGACAGGGTTTCTCTGTATAAACCTGGCTGTCCTAGAAGAGAGAGGTGTTAAATAAACATTGGTAGTTTCTTAATAAAGTCTGCTTTAAACCATTAAGGAGTTATTCATAAGCCCAGGTCATAATACACTAGAAAACAGAAGTTTTTTTTTTTGTTGTTGTTGTTTTTGTTTTTGTTTTGTTTTGTTTGGTTTGGTTTTTTGAGACAGGGTTTCTTTGTGTAGCCCTGGCTGTCCTGGAGTTCACTCTGTAGACCAGGCTGGCCTCGAACTCAGAAATCTGCCTGCCTCTGCCTCCCAAGTGCTAGGATTAAAGGCATGTGCCACTACTGCCTGGCTGAAAGCAGAAGTAATTTATATCTAAATTTTAGTGTTGTCTGAGGTCACAGAGTAGAAGCTTGCAATCTATCTTCTTCCAAGTAAAATATGACAATGGGTAAAACTGGAAAGTAAATGAGTGTGACAAATTTATAGGAAAGTACACTGATGGCTAAACCACAGCCCCCTAACAATCTTTGGGTTCAGTAATCCAAATCACTTTTTTTTAAAAAGTTTTATTTATTTTACTTATGAGTACACTGTAGCTGTTTTCAGACACACCAGAAGAGGCAGATCCCATTACAGATGGTTGTGAGCCACCATGTGGTTGCTGGGAATTGAACTCAGGACCTCTGGAAGAGCAGCCAGTCCTCTTAACCGCTGAGCCATCTCTCCAGCCCAGTAATCCAAAACTTCTGACCAACAAAGTGAAAACCTTTCCAGGAGCCTGTTGTTATCAGAGTCTAAATAAACCATCTTGCCATGATCTCTTTGACTATTTGCTTGTTACCATCATCTTTTCTGGCTTCAAGATGCCCCATAGTGAGACATTGAGACACAAATCGATGCAAAAGCAAGAGGTTTATTTTCCAGCGTGTCAGGGTCCACCTTTAATTAGTCTCTCAAGATGAGTTACTAAGAAGGCGACCTTCACCAGCCTCTTAAATGTCATGTGGGCAAACATGTCCATACACCACCCCAAATGACCTAACTAGGAAATGGCATGTGGGCCAACAAGCCCATACTGCTCCCTATATGACCAGGCTCAAAATATGCATCTGAGCCAACATGCAAATACACCTCACTATGTTCCTAGGATCAGAAATGGCCTGTTGACCAACATATAACCATATATCATTCAACATGACTGGGCTCAGAACTTGTATGTAGGTAGGCTGATATTCACATAAATTCCCCCAAATGATGATCAGAGTTATAAATAATATGTGTTCCAATGTGACCAGCTTCAGAATATACACATGGACCAGTGTGGCCAGATACTGTTCTGTGTTAATAGGTTAGGAAATGGCTTGTGAGGGAACGTGTCTGCACACCCTCCCACCATTTGACCAGGCTTGTTTATGGCATGTGTGTGAACATATCCATGAACCTCTCTCTTTGTAATTGGGCTCCAAAGTGTCTTTTTTTTTTTCTTGAGACACGGTTTTTCTGGGTAGCCCTAGCTGTCCTGGAACTCACTCTGTAGACCAGGCTGGCCTCGAACTCAGAAATCCGCCTGCCTCTGCCTCCAAGGGCTGGGATTAAAGGCATGCGCCACCATTGCCCGGCTCCTCCAAAATGTCTTGAGGACAAACTGACACAAACAAAAAACAAAAAACAAAAAAAGAAAAGAAAAAGAAAAAAAGAAATGGAGTGTTGGCAAACACATGCTTATGAACTGACTCAGAATTCCCAGACACCTCCTCCTTTCTTAGTCTATGTTTGGAAAATGCATGTAGAGCAATGTGCACTTATACCTCCCATACAGCCATTCTCAGAAATGGCTAGTTGGGCCGGCCTGGTCTACAGAGTGAGTTCCAGGACAGCCGTCTTGAAAAACCAAAAAATAAAAAACAACAAACAAACAAACAAAAAACAAAAAAAGAAAAGAAAAAGAAAAAAAAGAAATGGAGTGTTGGCAAACACATGCTTATGAACTGACTCAGAATTGGAATCTGGGCTCACATGCCCATTCTCCCCTCCATGTGAGTTGGGTGGTAAATGGCAAGTATTCCAACATGTCTACAGTGTCCCCCAAAATAGATATGTAGTAGAATTCTAGTAGAATCATTATCTCTAGGGTAAACACGAGAATGAAATAGTTTGTTTTTTTTTAACCGCATATAGGGTAGGCATCAGAAGTAATCTTTGCTTTTCTAGAAGTACTTTGACCTTGAAGAAGTCAGGGATGTAGAAAACAGGGATTGTTCTCTGTTCTCTATTCTCTGTAGAGTTGCTTTTTTGAAGGAGCTTCAACAGTCTTTGCTTGACTCTGGTCCAGGCACACCTGGAATGTCTTGTATTGTTGACTAGGGCAAACAGTTCACAATAAGGATGAAAACTGTGATGTTTTCCTTTAGGAAACACATAGATTAGATTAGGGGCTTTGGGATGAGGAACTTGTTTTACTAAAAAAACAACTTTTTTTTTTTTTTTTCCGGGACAGGGTTTCTCTGTGTAGGCCTGGCTGTCCTGGAACTCACTCTGTAGACCAGGCTGGCCTTGAACTCAGAAATCCACCTGCCTCTGCCTCCCAAGTGCTGGGAATAAAGGCGTGTGCTACCACCGTCTGGCGAAAAAACAACTTTTGTGTAAGGATCGATACATACACCTCTGCGGTTGTTCAAGGTTCAGTCCACCAGAGGCTGATTCACCCTGCTGCTAAGAAGCCCGAGTTCATCCTGTAGTGTCTCTTTTTCTAATCATCCCACATAACTCATAATACCGACACATGTGGGACAGCATGCTCAGATGTGCCACATATGACCAGATTTGGAAATGGCATGTGGCCAATAAGTACATATACCACGCCCTATGTGTCTGTGCTGAGAAATGGCATTTAAGCTAACATGTACATATATCCACCATGTGACCCAGTTTGGAAATGGTATGTGGGCAAACATACCATATATCTATCCCATGTGACAGAGCTTGTAAATGGCACGTCAACCAACATGCCCATTCATCTATATACATGAATGGGTTCAGAGATGATAAGTGGGCCACCATGCCTACCATATATTGTCTTCTGAAATAGCATGCTCATCCACCCTACAAATGACAGGCCTTGAAATATCAAGTACTCCAACACCCCATGCAGTCTCCTACATTACCATATTACCAGTCTCAATATAGGCATTGTGACTGTTAGCATTTCTTCTAGGCTCTGCCCACATTTGCCTGGCAATAGCCAGGTATGTTTGACTCTATAAAAGGGGCTGCTTGCCCCCTCCTCTCTTGCTCTCTTGCTCTTACTCTATTACCCTCTTTCCTCTCTGTCCCTTCTCTCCCCATTCTCCTCTACGTGTTCATGGCTGGTCTCTATTCCTCCACACACACACCTACTCTCTCTCTCTCTTTGCCTTTCTCTGTCTCTACTGCCCCCTCAACTCCCCTCCCCATGTCCTAAATAAACTCTATTCTATACACCACCATCCTGTGGCTGGTCCCTCAGGGGGAAGGGATGCCTTGGCAAGGGCCCACAGAGGCGCCCCCTTCCACCTCACCAGACCATGTCTCTACTAAGCCTCCTTTTTCTTTCTTTTATAAAACATAACAATGGCCATTCCCCACCCCCAATGCTATATGAATGGACTAGAAAATGGCTTGAGGGTGAACAGATGGCTAGATGGACCAGGCTGGAACAGGGCATGTGTGCATACATGCTCACACATTTCCTGGTGCTATTGGGCTCAAAAATGGCATGAGAACAAAATTATCCACATCACATACCCCCCAAAATAACTGTGGTCATAAATACCATGAACTCAAACATGCCGGTGCATATGATTATGCATATGTTCATATGATGAGACTCAGAATAGGCATGTGGGCTAACATCCTATACATGTCCTAATATGATTGTGCTTGGAAATGACACATGCGCCAACGCCAACATATACTCACACACATAGCCTTTGATTTGGCATGTGGCCAACATGTCAATACCACCACCCCCAAATGACAGTGATTGTAAACATCAAGTGCTCTAATATGCCTATGTAGTCCCCATGTGACCAGACAGGCAAGAAAAACACCTGAGGCAAACCGAAGGCCCAAGCTATATATAATCCCAGCATTTGCAGGAGAATGATTATCTTCAGCTATGTGATGAGCTCTGAGATAGACTGATCTACATGAGATCCTGCCTCAAACCTCCCCTCTAAAAACAAAATTTAAGTAAAATAATAAATGAAAGAAAACTGATGCCTTTGGTGGGATGGCTCTATGGATAAAGGCCCTTGTTGCCAAATTTGGCCACCTGAATTTAATACTAAGAGCCAGGAAGTGGACAAAACCACCTAGCACATTTTCCTCTGACCTTCACATGAGTATGTTTTCAAGTCTTTGTCCCCACGTACAGAATAGACAAATGTAATAAAAGAGAGGAAATGGATGCGGTGGCACCTGCCTTTAATTCCAATACTCAGGAGGAAGAGGCTGGGGGATAGCTGTGAGTTTGACATCAGCATGATCTACACAATGATCAGCCAGGGCTACAATGTGAGAAGACTCAGTTTAAAAACTTTTAATCCGGGGCTGGAGAGATGGCTCAGTGGTTAAGAGCAGACTACTCTTCCAGAGGTCCTGAGTTCAATTCCCAGCAACCGCATGGTGGCTCACAACCATTTGTAATGGGATCTGATGCCCTCTTCTGGTGTGTCTGAAGACAGTGACAGTGTACTCACATATTTGAAATAAATAAGTAAATCTAGAAAAAAAATTAAAAAACAAAACAAGAAACTTTTGTTTTGTTTTTGTTGTTTTTTTTGTTTTTTGGAGACAGAGTTTCTGTGTATAGCCCTGGCTGTCCTGGAACTCACTCTGTAGACCAGGCTGGCCTTGAACTCAGAAATCCACCTGCCTCTGCCTCCCAAATGCTGGAATTAAAGGCGTGTGCCACCACCGCCTGGCAACAAAAAACTTTTAATCCTAGTTCTCAAGAGGCAGAGGCAAGCAGATCTCTGAGTTTGAAGTCAGCCGGTTCTACTACAGAGTGAGTTCCAGGATAGGCAGGGATACACAAAGAAATCCTGTTTTGACTTCCTCAAAAGAAAGCACAAACCAAACCAAACCAAACCAAACCAAACCAAACAGATGGTAGGAAGTATGTAGGACAGAGCTAGAAAGATGGCTCAACTATTAAGTGCACGTACTGCCCTCCAAGTTTGGTTCCCAGTTTCCACATGGCAGCTCATTACTGCCTGAAACTCCAATTCCAGGTTCAGACTCCCTGCACATACATGTTTATACACATGTTTATACATGTTTATCTGCACATACATGGTGCATATAAACTCATGTAGGCACATACATATATACGTGAATAAAATAAGCAAATAAAGATGCCTAGGGCAGAGCAAGGCCCACAGCCTGATAGTTCTCACATTGGCACGCCTTCTCCGCTCCGGCCCCGCCCACGTCGTACCTCCTCTCTCAAGTCCCGCCCAGTTATAGGGCCTGGTTCGTCGAGGCACCACCCACACTAGGCCCCGCCCCGCCTCACCACCCACGAGGTGTCCTTCATTTCGGACCCGCCCATTGCCAGCTCCGCCGCCTCAAAGGTCCGGGCACCGCAGGTCCCGCCCCTTGTCCCGCCTCCACGCTGTGCGGCTGCGCTGGCGTCTCGGGCTCCGAGGCCCCGGTGCCGCGGATCTTTTGTTTCCCTGCGGGGCTCTGAGCCGCATCGTCTGTCAGGGCCGACTTGGAGCTGGAGTGTGTCAGAGCTGAGTCCCGAGTCGGACTGGGTTCCGACTGTCAGCGCCGGGAGGGTACCGAGGAGGACGCCGAGAGAGCGCGCCTCTCCGTCCGCCGGCCTGTGGGACTGGGACCCGGCCCAGGCCTGCCCGATGGGGCGCGGGGCCCTGGCGATGAGCCCGCGCCTCTGTCCCCGAGTACGCGGCCCGCCGGCCTCCGCCTGAGCCCAGCGCACCCCGTAGCGCCGCCTCCGGGCCCGCGCCCCCGGCCCGCGCGCGCTATGGAGCCGGGCCGCGGCGGCGTCGAGACCGTGGGCAAGTTCGAGTTCTCTCGCAAGGACCTGATTGGACACGGCGCCTTCGCGGTGGTCTTCAAGGGTCGACACCGCGAGGTGGGTGAGGTTCCCGAGGAGGCCCCGCAATCCGGGGCTCCCAGCCCAACACCTTACCTCCGGAAATCCCTAGAGGAACGCAGTTAAGGACCCCAGCCTGGGTAACCCACCTGCTACTCTACATCCAGAAACCTGGAGATGCCAGCCCAGGATTCCCTAGGTAGCCCCGAAGTCAGACCAGTTCTGAGAACCTAGCCTGGGACTCCAACCACTTAGATTCCAGGCCCGACTGACAGACACTACCTGTCTGACCCTGGCATCCTCCTATTCCAAGATCCTTGGGATAACCCCCCCTAAGCCATCTCTGTGTTCCCAGCTTGGTGGGCAGCAGAAGGGGGGATGTTTCCAACCCTAAAGGTCCACGTTTGGCTTTTCAGAAGCACGACCTGGAGGTGGCCGTCAAATGCATTAACAAGAAGAACCTTGCCAAGTCCCAGACACTGCTGGGAAAGGAAATCAAAATCCTGAAGGTGAGCCAGCGCCCCGAGGGAGGGGGAGAGGGTGGGTCAGCTCTTGTCGGGCTTATGAGAAACTTGGATTTGTGTCCTAGGAACTAAAGCACGAAAACATTGTGGCGTTGTACGACTTCCAGGTAAGGCCGGAGGCTGCTGCCGTTGGGCTTGGGGGAGGGGTAAATTTATTCTTGCCTGAGTCCCATCCACAGCCTTAGGCTATAGGTTGCCTGGAGCTGGAGCCCCCTGAGGGCAATTGATGGCTCTAGATTAGTATTTAGTTTAGGTGAAAGGAGCTGGGTTCTGAATGCCCCGTCTCTGGCTTGTCCTATAGTGAGGCCACTTAGGACTCAGGAGACCTCCTCTCTGGTCCAAGTGTTTACTGGCTTTTCCTAGGTTCTGGGGACCTCCCTAGCTTATCTGTTGCCTGCATGGGAAGGAAGGCGGCCATCAACACAAGTGTGTAATCTCTGGCGATTGCCTAGTTTTATGTCATTGTGGTTTGGGGTTAATATACCCTGGTACCGAGAACCCTTTCCTCACTATGGTGTCTGACCCAGTGGCCCTTACTGAGACTGGTGTCCCAGGCAGGCCCACCTGTCTAGGCTGGCGGGTTTGTTTGTTGACATTGCTTCAGCGGCCTGGCATTGGCCAGCCCACTCCTGCGTCAGAGGCTGGAAGGGGGAGGGGTTGCTGGAGATTCCTTTCTGCCGGCAGTTGGGGCTGGGCCCACTCATCCGGCCGGAGGATGCCGCCACCTCAGTACTGGCAGCTAGAATAAGCAAGCCAGCTGACCAGTGAGCTTCTGTGTTGCCCTCCAAGTCCCCCCAGCCCAGCGGTGGCAGGGGCTGGAGGCCCTGGATGCTCCCGTGTGGGGACTGGGAACCCTAGGTGCTGGTCCCCAGCAAAATGCTGACTAATGATTTTGAAACCTGTTTACTGGGGCCACGGGACCAGCCCTGGCTGAGGGAAGTTCCCAGCGGGCAGCTAGCTGTGTTTTGGTGGCCTCCTCCCCTTCCTTCCTTCCCTTCCTCCCCTGATCTTCTTCCAACTTTACCTTGAGGGCTGTGACAGGTCATGAGGTGACATGTGGGCAGGGCCAAAGTCCTCTGTGACAGGGAGTACCTGGCAACAGCTGGAAACATGATGTTCTGGGTTCAGGAGGTTGCCCCTCTGCAGCCTGCCTTTCCTACCTTCCTCATGCTAATTTCTCTCCCTGTCTCCAGTGCTCTAGGCAGGGCCACGACAGCACACACAGTATGTGCTTCTTAGAGGACCCAGGGCTGAGTTAGATGGCATGACCTTCATAGGAACAGACTCTGGGCCTCATTACACCTTCCAGGTTCCCACAGTCCCCTGCCTGGGCATTTCCATAAAGGTCACACTAGAACTGAACAGGTAACAGTTAGGTCCACTGCAGACTTGAGGCCTGTCCCCCTCAGGTTTCCATTTGTTCAGCTTCATCCAGTGGAGACAACCTGATTAAAGATATCTGCTGTTTTTGCCAGTGTTGGCCATGCTGTGGCTTCCTTTCCCAGCCCTCTCCCTAGGAACCAGGGTCCTTCACCTCATGGCATAGGGACTGTTGCTCTGTATCCTTCATATTTAAGACACACACTTTGGGCAGAGAAAAAGATGATTTGGCCAAGAAGTCTCTCTTCAACAGTGCAGAAGACAGATAAAAATAAAAATTAAAAACATTGTCAGGATGGAGAGATGGGTCAGCGGTTAAGAGTGCCGACTGGTTTTCCAGAGGTCCTGAGTTCAATTCTCAGCAACCACATGGTGGCTCACAACCATCTGTAATGGGATCTGATGCATTCTTCTAGTGTGTGTGTGAAGACAGCTGCAGTGTACTCATATAAGTAAAAATAAATCTTTGACGGGCAGTGGTGGCACATGCCTTTAATCCCAGCACTTGGGAGGCAGAGGCAGGCAGATTTCTGAGTTGGAGGCCAGCCTGGTCTACAGAGTGAGTTCCAGGACAGCCAGGGCTATACAGAGAAACCTTGTCTCGGAAGAAACCAAACTAAACCAAACCAAAAAAAAAAAACAAAAAAAAAAAAACCCATTGTCTAGTCTTCGTGCTGGTGGAGGCCTGCTGTCCTGTCTTCTCTTAGGTGACCCTGGCTTTTGAGTTACTCCCTGGAAATGTGTTTCTTTCTTGCCATAGCAACCCCACTGTCCTCCAAGACAGGAAGCTTCAGTTTCTTGTCACACACCAATGTCTCACCTGCTCTGAAGAATCACACTTGGTTCCTTACTGGAATGATAGCTCACTGGCTCTGTTCAGAGTGCGGATTGCAGTGAAGTGCTCCCCTAGGTTGGACCTCACAGGCTGTTCCATCACTTCCGGTGTTGGTTAGGGCTGTGGGAGCACAGGTGAATGTGCTGCTGTCTCTGTTGCTGTGGTGGTTATTTAAGGTCATGTGGTGCCTAGGGCTTGACTGTCTGTGGTTCATTTTACTAACCTAACCCTCCTGAGGGACACAGCTATTCTGGGATTCTGGCAAGTCAAAATGTGGTCATAACTGTCCTTGAGCTCTTTGGCTAGGATTGATATGTAGATGGATTCCTAGAAGTCGGAGCCCTGGGCAAGAGGCGAGCATACTGTAGTCTGAGGGAGGGACTCTTGTCAGATTGCCCCCTAGAGAGGCTATGCCAATGTTTAATCTGGCAATTGTCCATCTCTTAAAGTAGTATTGGCTCAGAACTTACCCTTTCAATAAAATCTTACTAGTAGTTTTGTTGTTGTTTTGTTTTGTTTATTGTTGAGACAAGGTGGTTTTGTGTAGCCCTGGCAGTCTTGGAACTAGTTCTGGAGACCTTGCTGCCTCAAACGCAGTGATTCACCTCCATCTGCTAGCATTAAAGGTGTGCATCTCCTGTGGGCAGCTAGTGTTTCTTTTGTCTTTTAAATTTATTTACTTTATATCTCATTGTTACCCCTTCTCCCAGTCCCACCCTTACAAATTCCTCCCCTTCTCCTGAGAGGAGAAGCCACCCAGCCCTGAGACATTCAGTCCCTGGGGGTTGAAATGGATCCTCTCCCAATGAGGCCGAACCCCCTAGTTAGGGGAAGGGGATCCAGTGGCAGGCAATAAGAGTCAGTCAGGCAGCCAGCCCTCCAACTGTTAAGGGCCTGCACATCTGTTAGGAATGTATGGGGGCTCTTTTGTTTTATGCGTGAGTATGTGGCACATGCCTACGTAGGCCAGGAGAGGATGGTACATACAAGTCTTGTAACTAGAGTTATAGGCAGTTGTGAGTTTGGGGATTTTGTTTTTTTGTTTTTTTTTTTTAATGGTTTTTTGAGACAGGGTTTCTCTGTATAGCCACCACCACCCGGCAGCAGTTGTGAGTTGTAAGAGGACGGTGCTGGGTGTTTCTCATTGGTGTTTTGCCTGCACATGTTTGTGTGAGGATGACAAGCCCTAGAACTGGAGTTACAGACAGATGTCACTGGTTGCTGGGAATTGAACCCATGTCCTCTGGAAGAGCAGCTAGTGCTTTTGTTTTGTTTTGTTTTGGTTTGGTTTTTTGGGGGGAAGGTTTATTTATTCATTTATTTATTTTTGGTTTTTTTTGAGGCAGAGTTTCTCTATGTAGCCCTGGCTGTCCTGGAACTCACTCTGTAGACCAGGCTGGCCTCGAACTCAGAAATCCACCTGCCTCTTGCTTTTGTTTCTTAATACAGGGTTTCTCTGTGTAACAGCCTTGGGTGTCCTGGACCTTACTTTGTAGACCAGGCTGGCCCCTGAACTCAGTGTTCCACCTGCCTCTGCCTCTTGCATGCTGGGATTAAAGGTGTGGGCCACCACACCTGTCACAATAGCCACTATTCTTAACTCCTGAGATCTCATGGCCCTCATCTTGAGTAGCAGTAAACAAATTTATTTTGTTTCCCATGTTGGAAGCAGGGTCCAGTGACTCTGGATGGTCTCAAGTGAGACTGGTGTCAGGCCTCCTCTCCATGCCTATGTTTTTACCTGGAAATGACCAGGGTCTGTGGTGATAACTTGAGTTAAAATTCTCACAGCTGTTGCCCACTTGGTCCTGTCTATTTATGCAAATCTTTCTGATGGTGTATGGGGTCTTTATAAAAGAAAAGTTCTAGCCGGGCGTGGCACACCCTTTTAATCCCAGCACTTGGGAGGCAGAGGCAGGCAGATTTCTTTTTCTTTTTCTTTTTTTTTTTTTTTTTTTTTTTTTAGGTTACACATAGGTCTCTCCTCCCCCTTGCTTGTTTGCTTGCTTGTTTGAGACAGGGCTCACTCCAGTACCAGGGTAGCTTGGTACTCATTGTATATCCGGTCTGCTCTAAAACACCTGGTAGGAGGAGGTTAAGGGAGGAGAAGTTTATTTTGGCTACAGGTTCTAGTTCACCATAACAAGAAAGGTAGAGTGGAGTTCATGGCAGTGGGAACATGATGATTGTCACGTTGCCTGAGCAGGGATACAGAAAGCTCAGATTGTGAGCGCCTCCTCGATGATAACCTTCAGCCAGTCTTGGAGAGGTTAGCTCTCCTTGTAGCCATGGAGAGGCTACACATTGCCACCAGCTGAGGCCAGATACCCTAACTCGAGCCTGTGCAGGGACATCACATTCAAACCCTAAGCCTGACCAGGTGTAAGGTGCATGCTTATTCCAGGATCTAGGAGGGAGAAGCAGGCAGATCTATTGAGTTCCGGGCCAGTCTTGTCTGCATAGTGAGTTCCAGACTACACCAGACCCTGTCTCAACAAAACAGAACAAAACAAACCCCACATCACTAGCTCCTCCTTGTTCTTGATAGTGCTGGTAGTTGAACCTGGGCCCCATAGCATTCCTAACTCACACTCATGAGTTAAACCTCCAACTCCCTGAACTCTGAGTCCACCAGAGGTTTGGGGAGGCAACTGGAACATATAGCCTTCATCAAGGAGGGACTGGGCTCTCTCGTTCATCATCTAGCATTCAATGTCTGGACTTGTTTGGTTTTTTTTTGGAAGAGTGGACACTGCCAGAGTCGGTATCAGACTGTACGTGTGGGTTCCCTCACTCCTTGCCTGCTTGCCAGCTCTAACTGCTGCTGATGGCTCCCTGGAGGCTAGTACGCTGTCTGGCCGGTTCTCTGAAGCCCTACGCCTTGCCAGGTTGCCCAGAGGTAGAAGGTGACTCACCTGGACCTTGCAGACAGACCAGCTCTCCTGAGTTCTGTCTGGGTTGGAGCCTGCCGTGGAGGTTTGGATGTAGCCTTCTCACTAGAGATAGTGCTTATCATCTGGACCCAGTCAGAGATGAATAGACCAGGATTCAGATAAGTCCCAAGTCTGTACATCTGCAAAATTGAATGTGCATTTTTTTCTTTCTCTCTTTTTCTCTCTTTTTTGGGGGGTGGGGGGAGGTGTGTATCCATGACAATGGCCTGGAGCTCACTGTGTAAACCAGGCCCTGAATTCAAAAGAGTTGTGTTTGCCTCTTCCTGGTGCTAAGATCAAAGGCAGCTACTACCACACCCACCAGCCACCACACCCAGCTCCTCCTTTGTCATTTGAATCAGGGTCTCCTATAGCCCAAGGCTCGCCTTAAATGCCTTAACTTTTTTGTTTGTTTGTTTTGTTCTTTGTTTTTTTTTTTTTTTTTCCCCCCCCCCCCCCAGGGTTTCTCCATGTAGCCTTGGGTGTCCTGGAACTCACTCTGTACACCAGGCTGGCCTCGAACTCAGAAATCCACCAGCCTCTGCCTCCCGAGTGCTGAGAATAAAGGCGTGTGCCACCACTGCCTAGCTTATCAATTCTTTAGGAATAAAAAATGTTCTACATCTACAAATCTGTTCACAACTCCTTGACTTTTTGACCTTCCTTCACCTTGGGATTAAAGGCCCATACCAATCAACCTATCCAGCTTTCAGGTTTTGATACATAGTTTTAGATGTTTTGAGGTTTTCAGTTTGTGATTCTCCTGCTCCTGGGATTACGGAGGTGCAGCACTGTGTCTACTTGTTTTTTTTTTT
>JADRCD010237995.1:0-20404 GCA_019843815.1 Montemys delectorum
TTTTTTAAAAGGGGCCTCCACAACTCCTTAAGAGCCATAAGGGTCCCATAACACTTATTTCAAGATAAACACCATTCTTTGCCCTCAGAAGATACTGTTTTAAGGTTGGGCTCAGGATGAATAAAAGGGGAGAAAAGATTGACTGGCTAAGGCTTCAGCACAATGAAGCTACATCTTCCCAGGAACACTCATGAACAGGAACAACTCCCTCCAAGTTGTTGCTCTCTGTGTCCACAGGGCCTGTATGGTCTGCCTTCTCCTCGTCTTCCTTTGCTTCCTTTGTCTAAAGGAAAGAATCAGTTCTACGGCAGCAGTAAAGATAGAGCCAGCCTGTGTTCCTCTGACCGATCCAGGCTCAGTCTTCATGCCGGCCTTGAAGGTCAAGGCGAATCACTTCCCCAGGGATTTGGTCCCAGAACACACCTTTATATCAAATGGGACATTTGAAAAGAATATCTTTAGACCTCCAGTCCCAGCCCTCCACTAAAGCATATGTACTCCCAGTCCCACGATGGACAGTGGCCCTACGGTCCCGTCAGATGAGCTACAAAGCAAGCGTCCAAACTTGCCTGGGCTTCTTCTGTATAAGTCTGGCGACCCAGAAAGAAGACAGCAGAGGCTAGGAGAGAGTAGGCAGCTGTTTGAATGTACATTGCTGTTGCTTATGTTGGATATGGAAGTACGGATATATTTACTTTTCTGTTATCTTCTATACTATAACATACATGAGAGCTTTTGACATTGGCAAAAATAATCATTCATTTGCTTCTAGAAGTAAAACCATGCATGCGTGGATTTTACTTCTAACACCCCAGTCCCTCCTTCAGGAGCATTCTAAAGTTTATAATATTAACCATTGAATACTGTTTCTACTTTTAAATATTAACCAGTGAAAACCAAACTCAATTTGATCATTGGGAACTGGAAATATTTATTTGACAGTGGAGATATCCCCAGGGGCAGGAGATGATGCCCCGGAAACTGTTTTGTTCTCAAAAAGCTAATTGTTAGAAGCTACCCCAGGGAGAAGTAGATCCAGGCCAGTGAATCCTGGTGACACACTCCCTGCCAGCTTCTCTTGGAAATGAAGGCTGCTCTTTCTGGATAGTGTCAGAAAACGGAAGTAACAAATAGTCTTTAGTAGTGAAGAGCCAGCCTTTCCTGACAGAGATCTTAATCGTGAGTTACACACATGAACCCTTTTAAAGAACTTGCTGGGGGCTGGGGAATTTCCAAGCTTAACTTCCGTTGGCCTGCAGTTTGAGTAAGACACACATCTGTTCTTTAATTGCTCAGTATTTCAAATCAAAACAAACTCTTCCGCGCGGAAAAGGCTCAGGTTACCCTTTGTGTTGAAGAATAAGTCTCCTCTTCTGACTGGGAGGTGGTGAGATTCCGAACTACATCTCCCCACACGACACCCACAGCAGCCGGTTGCTGTAGCAGCAAACTACGGCCACTAGATGGCGGGAGAGGACCAAGATAGCCCTGGAGGCGGCTCTTCACCCAGCCGGAGGAGGACCACTTTTGTTTCTCTGCTTTTTCTTCCTGCCCCTTTGTTTGACTTCACCATTTTCTATCTCCTTTTCTCTCCGTGATAGTTACGTGTCGCCTTTCATTCAACACCCTTGTTCAAGGAAAGTCTTGTCTTGAGCCTCCGGGGTTGGGGTCTCGCAGCTCTTTTTGTAAGGATTCTGGCTGTCCCGCGCCAGCAGCAGCCCTTATTGCCCAGCGCAGACATGCCCGCTCAGGTCCTTCCCACAATTTTAAAATGTCATTCTGTCACTAGCCAAGTGTTCATTTCATCCTGAGACTACAGCTCAGCTGTGAGTAACTTAGGGGTGACGCTGTGCGTTCAAGTATCATCCGGGTTGGGGCGGACAGCTTCAGACGTGTAAATCGGAACAATTTTGGGAGACTGGTTTAAGAGAAATAATCCGTTGTGGAAATGAAGGCCAAACAGATTGTTCAGACCTGCCATCCCTCCTCCTATTGCATCGGACAATATGCTGAACAGAACACAAGGCAAACAACAATGCAGAAGGCTCTGGAGAACGCCAGATAGTCGTCCTTAAGGCATCCGGGAGATTGCATCAATTTTGTATTGTAATTAGCGATCTTTAAGTTGCACACAAACCCTCCTGCAGAAGCTGGGGGAAGAGACGTACCAGACCTTGTCCGCCCCCCAGTGGAGAGCAGTAGGGACGGATCCTTTAGTCAGGGGTAGCAGAGGCAAAGCGTGTAGCGCACCAATTAAAGATCTACGATTCCCTTGGGCAGGTGGCGCCAATGAAGTTAATGGGATTTATATTCATCAAGAAAGGGTAGATAGACATTAGGGCTGGGGTCTGAGAGGAGCCGTCCATCCTACAGGAACCAAGTGTTTAGATCGGCCAGGAAATCAGAAGGGATCTCAGCTGGTGGCTTAAATCAGTTTTCTCCACCTTTCAGAGGCTGCTACCAAGACCTGGAGAGGAGGGGATCTCTTTTAGAAAGACCCCTGTTCGGTCTATGTAACTGCTTGTGCTGCTTGTTTGTGTCCAGTACCAACACCTTTTAAGCTTAAGGCAGCACTTTTTAAATTCAGCGATGAAAACCTTTTTTGGTGAAACCCCAAGAAGAAGACGCACACCTCTTTCTTATTCCTCGACGTATCCTGTATTTGGGGCAAATTAGACCAGTATGGGCCCAGGTTCTTGTCTTACTTCTTGTTCCATGGTGGCACTGATATGATTTATGGCTGTGAAGGGAGAGCCAGCCAAAATCAGCTGTTTCAGCTGACCGCTGTGAGTTTTCGGGTCGAAGTAAAACCCAATGGGGTGTGACTTGAATCCCAAGAAAGTCTCCCGAAAGTGGACTTCCAGGGGCTCCTGGAGGAGTCAAATCAAAGAGCCCCTCCCTCTGCGGCTATTCCGGAGCTCACAAAGAGCCGTCCTCTCCCAGCTCCACGCTGTGCTGAGAAGGGCCTGCTGCACCTGGCCAGGGGCAATGGCCTATTGTTTTCTAGAGGTGGGCCCCCTGCTCACCCCTGGAACTGGCCTTGTGCCAGAGCCCTCAACAACCAGGCAGGCTTTGTCCTGGGGACTCGGAGCTGGTTGCACAGAGAAAGTGAGGCTTGGTTGAAAGTCTCCCTGAGGACAGTGAGCCTTTCTTCCCACAACCAGGAAGCAAGTTCTACCCCCCCCCCCCCAGATCCCTGATAACCTTCTAAATTAAAAAGTTAGGCAAAGTTTGAACTAGGGCATGTGGATGCTGTTACAATGGTTAACTAACGTCTTTGAGAAGCCAGCAGGATTTCTAGAAATTTTTAAAATGACATACTCAGCACACAACTAGAGGGGGAAAGTTTCTGACTAGGGGACAGGGCTAAAAGCACCGGCTTTGGAGTCAGACAGACTGGGTTCATGTCCTGGTTCATCACAGTCAGAGCTGAGATAGCTGGACCAAGTAATTGGATCCCCCCCCCAAGGCTCTTATTAAGGCTGTCCATCCCTCTCCCTCTCACGGGTCTAACTCAGTGTGTTCCACGTTCTTCCCAAAAGATCACTGGGGTTTACAATCATGACACCCATCAAAGTTAGCTGAGCACTTTATATTAATTATATTAAATCTTTGAAAGGCTTCTATAAGGTAGGCATGAGTATGAATGAAGAAGGGGAAGGAATAATGTAAGAGCCAGAACGTATGACAGTGTGAGAAACACTGTCTCCCCCTACACTTATTTGATAGCTGGCCTTGTTTGTCCATCTACCTATCCATCTGATTTATTCATATAGTTGTTGATGAAAGTTCCAGGGGTTCGACTGGTGTCCTCTCTGAAGGCTCTACAGCAGTTTCTCATAGGACCAGGCTACGGAACTCCTGGTTGCATGCTCAAATAAACATACAGAGACTTAAAAATGTATAATATGTATTTACAGCAGCATTTTCAGTACAGCTAAAAAGCTGGAACAATTTCTACCTTGAACAACTTGTGAGCTGATAAAATGTATATGATCACACAATGCAATATCTCACAAAATGACTGGAAAGCATCAGAGAACTGCACCTAGGGTTTTCCCAGCCCAGGCTGGCTCTCCCCAAGCCTGGGCTCTAGCCAACCGCAGCAGCCATAACAGCCAAGCTGCTCTCTGCTGGGCCAGCCCTGGGGCTCCTGCAGTGTGGGTGGCACAGGTCAGGCCAGAAGCCTGAACGTCCTGCCTAATTTAAGTAGTAATTTCCTTTGGGGTTTTCACTTAAGTGGAGCCCTGAGAGGACCCAAGGCAAAGAGCTTTTGAGAGGAAATGTTACCTTGGACTTCCAGGAGCGCTTTAAAGACCCGGAACTTTCTTTTTTGCTCCTGGAGGGCCCTAGGGAAGGTTGATTAACCCCGGGGCTGGTGTGGGAGTGCAGGCCTCCCAGGCTCCCCGAATCTTTTACTGTGCTACAGGGACTTTGCAGAAAGCAGAGTTCTCACTACAGAACCACAGGAAGGATTTAGGACAGACAAAACCTGTCCATTAAACTAGTTTATGAGTTCATGTTGGGCTGCAGGCACGCATAGCTGCCCTGGGTTGCCTGTGGGCTTGGTTGAGGGTGAAAGAGCAATGGTGTTCTTAAAAGAAGTTTGGGGTGCAGGAGAGAGAACTGGCAGGGTCAAACGGAAGAGGTTTGTGGTTCCAATCCATTTGATAGTAAAGAGAAGCTGAGTTTCTTTAGTGGGATCATTAATAATAATAGTAATAATAATGGAAACAAATTATTTTGCGTCCCCCTTTAGTAACAGGGATGAAGCTGGCCCAAGGTAGGTAGGTGGAAATAGTTCTGAATGTGGGACCAAATCTTACCTGCATTTTTCATCCCTCTTGTGGATTTTGTCACACTTGAGCAAGCAGCTTCCACAATGTGCAGTGACTGCACTGGAAATCCTAGAGTGGGGGGCTCAGCACTTGTGGTGTGTGCTTTGAGAATGCTGCTGGCTGAGACTATCATGCAGACCAGAACAAGAACTTCTGCTACCCACACAGTTCTGGCTGTAGAAGGATTCAGTTCTGGTCAGGATAGGAAACTTCAGAGGGTCTACGGGAGCAGAAATCAAAAAGGAAGGAAAACCAACAGCTGAACCAACCACCAACCACAAACCTAGTCCTGAGGAGCTGCAGGGGAGAGAGAAACTGGGTTAAAAAAAATACAAACTATAGGTTCATTCTGGTTTTTGATTTTTCTTTTGGTGTGAATTCGTGTGTGTGTGTGTGTGTGTGTGTGTGTGTGTGAAGGCCTTCTGGTATCTTCCTGGATTGCTGTTCACCTTGTATGTTGAGGGACAGTCTCTCATTTGAACCAGAGCTTGCAAGCTGGGCCATTCTAACTAGCCAGCTCACTCCAGGGATTATCAATGGTGTAGTTACAGCCTGCCCAGCACTCAGGTGGCTGCTATAGAGGCAAACCCTGACCTTTATGCTTATTCACTAAGGCAAGCCAACTGCCCAGAAGCATATCGTTTTTGAAAATTATAAAATACAAAAACATCCTGCCATCTGACCCCGCCTATCCAGTTGGTCATCTGCCTCCAGGTGCAGGGCTGATTCTGAATGCTTTGCAGTCCTGGGCTTGAGCTCCACATGTAGTTCCCTGTGGTGTACTGCTGCTGAATGGTGAAGGGTCCACATCTGCTCCCTACTGATGCTGTTGGTTATAGTTTTTATACACACTCTTTGAAGTCCTCCTTGTGTCTAATGTGCTCTGGTGCAAGAAGCCCATTGGAAGGGGCCACTTTACTGCATGGTGAAGTACTTCTGAAATGGATCTACATATCTAATACATGTTTAATAAACTGACATCAACACAACTTACCACTTTGACTCTCAAAGTGACCCAAAGACAGAAACAACAGGAGATGGAGACAGAAAGCTTTTCTCTGGGAAAGAAGTATTCAACAAATGCACTACAAATATTAGGAAAGACAAACTCAAAGTCAAGCAAGCCTAAGATGTTTTGCAGAGAATTCTCCTGGGTGTGGCTAGATACTACTGACTCACTGCAAACGCCCTTCTGAGATCATATGTGGAGTTGACTATAAATGAGAATGACATAAAGTGAACCTGAATGCCTCCCCATGATGTCTGACGTCCACCCAGCCATGCCTTATGGTTTCAGGGGCTATTTAATTCTGTAGCTTTACATTCATCCTCATCACTTGCTAGCCTTACTGGTCTCGAGCTTGTGCTACTAGTTGTTTTTATGTTTAAAAATGACAGCTTGTGATTATAGAGATGATTAGAGATCAGGGAGTTAGAATCGCTAATTAAAAGGCTTATATATTATTCAAAGTTCCAAAGGTAAGAATCATAGGAGAACTAAAATGATAAATACGAAATACTTAGTGGAGGAAGGAGCTGGGATGCTCAGTCTTCCCCTTCCTATATTAAGGTGTCTAGACATGTTATCTGAGATTGATAGATGGGAAAGGAGGCTAAGCCTCTTATCTAGATTTATGGAGGGAACTGCAACAAGAACCCAAAACAAACAGATAAAAGTGGCTGAGTCTCTGTGAGGGCAGAGGAAGAATGCAAGGGATAAGAGGCTCCTGCTCCAAGACCCTTAACTCCTGTCCTTATTGACTTGTCCCGTGCATATGTATGGCTGTAGTGGAATTTTTTTCCAAGCAAGAAGCAAAATAATAAGAGTTAGGTTTACCAAAACATCTCACATGGACTCCCACTTTTCACATAGGCTTCCACATGTCACATAGGCTCACACATGTCACATGGGCTCACACATGTTACATGGACTCACACATCTCATGGACTCCCACTCTTCACATAGGATCACACATGTCACATGGGCTTACACATGTCATATGGACTCCCACTCTTTACATAGGATTGCACATGTCACATAGGCACATACATGTCATATAGGATCACACATGTTACATGGACTCACACATCTCACATGGACTCACACATGTTACTTGGACTCACAGATCTCACATAGTATCACACATCTCATATGAACTCACTTGTGTCACATGGACTCAAACATCTCACATGTGCTAACACATGTCAAATGGGCTCACACATATTACTTGGACTCACACATCTCACATAGGCTCCCACATTTCACATAGGATCACACATGTTACTTGGACTCACACATCTCACATAGGATCACACTTCTCACACAGACTCACACATCTCACATGGAACTCATACATGTTACTTGGGCTTACACATCCCATATGGGCTCACACATCTATTGCACTTGAGCACACATTTGGATTTGAGTTGTGCAAGAGTAACTCAAAGAGGGTTTGGTCAGTCCATTCATCAGATTCTCAGGGTAGAAACAGACCAGCTCGCCAGGAGAATTTTGGCTGCCCTTTACTATTGAATTCAGAGCATAGTTTCTCCTGAAGGTTTGAAAGATGACACAGTGTAACAACAACTGCAGTAATATCTTTGAAATGTGTTAAGTAGTAGTTTTCATTCCCACTAGAAAAATTGTCAACCCAGATTGCTGCTGTCACAGTCAGGTGCAAATTAGATAAATCATTCCACAAGACTTTGGCTCCCTGTTTGATCTAGAGATTTCAGATTAGGATATGTGGGAAAGAAAATTTTGTTTTGTAATGATAGAATTATTTGCTTTTAGATTGGATTTCAACTAAGCTATCAAAAACGATTAGCTAACAATGGGCTCAAAAGTCTAATTCATATATATTATGGCTAATAAGTACTGTCAAAGACATTTTGTTTTTTAAATGACTGTTATAAACATAACTAAATGCAGGTACCCATATTTCCTGTACCAGTGTCTAGCCCTGGGGGCTGTTCTTAATCTGTCTTCAGATCCTCGTGGAACAAGCAGCCTGGTGGATGAGATGCACTGTCTCTGGTAATTCAGCCATTAAGTAGTTGGGCTACTCAGGTTTAATTTTTGCCATGGGAATAATGGTTTCTCTAATACAAAAGCAGAAGTCTTATTTTAAAAAAGCCTATGAAAATGTGAGGCAGAGCAACTGTGAACAGCATTAACTATTACGTATGATTAAAAATGAAATAACATTGCCAGTGGAATCTTTTTCTTGTGACACAGAGTGTCTGTCCATCATTCCCTGCCATTATTTCAGCTTTTATCTGAGTTACATATTCATTGTCTACCGTTGAGTATTCAGTGTTGTTGTTTGGTTTACTTTTTTGAGACAGTGTCTTACTATGTAGCTCTGTCTCTTTTGGAACTCATTATGTCGACTGGACTGGGCTCAAACTCACAGAGGTCCTCCTGCCTCTCTGCCTGTTCAGTGCATGGGTTTACGGTCTGTGTCACCACCAAGTGAACACTGGAGTGTTCAATTTTGAAACACAACAGAAACCCAGTTTTAAAAGGCGAATTGCTACACTCTCTAATATATTGTGTCCCATAAGGAAAATCTGAGAAAACCAAGAATTTTCCGGAGGGGCTAATATGTTTTACGTTCTGGTTGATTGACTGGGGCAGGTTTTAAGATTCCTGTTTATGTCTAGGTACTTGGACATGGACTTTGAAGTTTGGTGACTGAAATTTGATAAGTTTGGTATCAACCAAGTATGGTTTATTAAAGTAAATTAAACAATTGACTACACTCCCTAAGATGGTTTCATTCTGTTTCATGTTTCTTAAAAGACACTGTTAGCTGTTCTGCAATTGTCTGTTTCTCTGCCTTGCTTTAACACAGAGAATTCCAGGAATGGTGGTTTTCCTGGTTATTAGTCCTCAGGTACAGTGGCTTTTAAACTGTTCCTGCATCCTTGATGTGCTCCAAGCTGGGCTGAGGTGCTCTATATATAGAGTTTTATAGTATGTGTGCTTTTGAAGTTTATGGAGAAGTAGAATCCTTCCATTAAAAATTTCGCTCTATATTTACTTGAACCCTTAGCATTTGCTAGAGCTTGTCTCATAAATCAATTCATCCATCCATCCATCCATCCATCCATCCATCTATCCATTCATCTATCAATTTTAAAGATAAGCAATGAATAACTGGTGGTAGAAATGGCAAACTTAATGGGAATCTGTTGTTCTCAGTCTCTTACTATTTATATTATAATTATTTTTGAGATTATAACATAATGAGGTCATTTCTTCCCTTCCATTTCCTTTCTCCAGCTTCTCCCATGTATCCTTGCTCTCTTTCAAATCTATGGCCTCTTTTTCTTTAATTCGTGTGTGTGTGTGTGTGTGTGTGTGTGCGCGCGCGCGCGCGCGCGCGCACGCGCAAGCATGCGCGGTTAAAACTTGCTCAGTCCACATGATTACTTGCATGTATATGTTTTCAAAGCTGACCATTTGGTATTGGATACTGACTAATTTGCTCTTCCCTGAAGAAGACTGTTTCTCCCATTCCGAGCATTCATTAGTTGCCTGCAGTTCTTTGTCGAGTGGTTGAGGTCCCAAGAGCTTTTCCCCTTCCACATTAGCATGTCTGTTGGTGTCATGGTATTGTGCTTCTTCAGGTTATGTTTAGACAGACTCCATGGTGTGGCTTCTTTGACATTTCTAAGAGACAGCCTCGCAGCAAACTCCCTGAACTTCTGGCACTTACAATCTTCCCCCTCTTCCACAAGGATAGCTGAGCCTCCAGGGTAGCCGTTGTGTTGTAAATGTGTTGGTTGGCACTGATTTCCATCAGTTGTGGGTTTTTGTCATGCTCTGCATTTGTTGCAGAGAGAAGTTCCCTTGATGAGGGACAAAACTCATGCTAACTGGCCGTGACTCTCTCTCTCTATAGGACCATGAAAGGCAGCCTGGTGTCTGGTTGAGCTAAGGTTGGAAACCCCGGCCACCCTGAGGGACAGTAGGTGCTTTGCCACGCTCCTGGACACCAGGCTCCTGACACAAGGCCACAGTCCTTCATAATTTTGTGGCTATAAGTCACATAAGGGCAATAACCCAAGCCCCTCCACAGGTAGAGGACGTGACCATGGGTCACGTAGCCTTAAGACAGATCTCCATTTTAATGAGGTCTTAAAGGCCTGGAGGCTTAGCCAATAAACTCCCCTTCTCAGACAATCCTCCCTGCAAAAGGTTTTATTTCTCCGGCCCTCCTTGAGAAAGTAGGGTACTGTTTTACCCATTGTCACTCTCTGCCATGAGAATAAATGCCTTAAAACCGCGGACTGTCACTTTTCATCGGGATCCGCTGTGGGGAGCAATGGAACAGGTCTTTGCCTAAAGAGCCAGCCGTCTAGTCTCCCACAGAAGGCCTCTCAAAACTTCCAGCCCCCGCCTCCACCAAGCCAAGCCACCCCGCCAACAAGCCAAGGACTCTCCTCCCCGTCAGATCCAGCTGGAGCTCCCCCTTTCTTCCTCCTTGACCCCTGGCTAGATCCAATCCTTGGGCCTCAACTCCGTTCTCACCTCTTCTGTGGCATCCAGCAGAGCCTGGGTGTCCAATCACCTGAAAACCAGGTGGTCCTGGCCTCTCTGCAGGCCGAGGGACCCCCACCCCCAGCCAGCTCTGGCAGTCCCCGGGACCTCAGACTGTGCTCCCCCACCCCATAGCGGTGCCCAGCAGCTTCCCATAGCCTGACACCCACCTGGCGCCAGCATGGGGTAAGCACAATCAAAACTTCTCGTGTGTCCCGACACCGCATAACCCCACAACTCTCTATGATAGACTATGGGGATATAAGGTGGCAATATGCTTTGTAGAAATCTAAGTTCCAGTTGATAAGTCTGAGTACAGAAAGAGAGTCTATCTTGGTATCCTGCAAAGAGTACTGCACTGCCTAGGTGCAGGGCCCCTTCTACTCATAAGTAAAGTCTAGGGTGACCAAGGGTGGCCAGCTTTTACTGAGTTAATGCTCAGCAGTACAGGACTTCTGCCAAAGCACTTCCTCACTAAGTCCTGGCACATTCGGATAAAATGCTGCAAGCCCTGTCGAGTATTTTACTGTGGCACACATCTTCTCTAAACCCTAGGCTATAACAATAGCTCTCCACAGATGGAACATTTCCCTATACCAGCTATCTCATGTCTCAAGATCCAGGTTGACATAAGCTGCCATTCCTATTGTGCCCATGGGGAAGTGAAGGCAGAGAGGATGAGCATCTCATCCATGACTATAAAGCTCCAACTGCTGCTGTCTTTACTGCTGCTTTTTAGGATTTTTCTCTGGGTTATTCCCAGTTCCTAACTGAAGGTGGTACCAGGAGGACTCTGAGAACTCTCCAGCATGGGCTTTTGAGGCAAATACTTGACAGGGAGTACAAAGGCTTGTTATCCTTCGTTACAGACAAACCTGGCTAGATGGGGTTTTCCTTAGGATTAATAGTTGAGGAGTACTCCTCTGGACAAGATCTTGAGGCCAGAGCGTGCTTCACACATGTGCTTTAGCCTAGTGCTTGGCTCCATCTTTAGCCTGAACTTGCCATGAGACCTTGGGTAAGCTAGGCATTCGTTTATCTTGGGTGTCAGACGACTCTTTCCTCTCTCTCAGCTCTTATTCACCTCAGTGCACACCCCAAGGCCTTAGGGGGTGGTAATCCTACTGTGTTTTCATGACTGTCTCTGTGGGCTTACCAAGTCAGGAATCTATAGATTTAATTCCAGGGTAGTACTGGTGAAAAGCCACTGATTTTACTCACATGAAAAGCTGAAAAAAATAAAAAGTGAATTAATCTGGGCGGGATCTTCTGGCTTTCAGAGATGGCTTGCAAGGATGGCTCCTCAGTGCTCTGATTCAAAACACAAACCAATGCCCACCCTACTGTGGCTGTTTCTAAAGTAAGTGATAGTCAGAAAAACTGGGAAGGCCTCTCATTTTTATTGTGTTCCTGGCCATTTCAGGAGTCATTTCCTTCCCTTTCAGGGAGATAAAGAGACATAGATTATGTGGGCAGAAGATGCTGTGTTCTGGTCAATAACGCAGGCCACAGAGGTCAATGGCTTTAAGCCAAGCCTGGTTGAAAAACGCTGTAAATTTTCAAAGGTGGGGGGAGGGGGAGTGGTGTACATAGACTGAGGGGAGCAAAGACACTGGGTAGAAATGGCCCCTAAAATGAACTATATCAGTCCCATAAACTGCTACCACAGTCTACACAGGATCCCCGGAATGGGGTGAATTCTGCCCACCCAAGTTTTACTTTGCTACAGAGACTAATAAAAAAAAGGTCTGAAAATAAATCTTGGAGGTCGGCTCAATCCTGTGAGACTGAAACTTGAAACCTCCTTCTTTGGGTGTCTAGTTCATTGGGGTCTTCAGTGTTAATGAGCCCGTTTGATGGCACAGCTCCAGAACACTTCCATCTTCTCTGAGAGTTAACTAGTTTTTCAATGTCTACTCTAGGCTTCATGTTAGTATAAGGGCATCATTTATTCTCACTCTTCCCATGCCCCCTAAACACCTGCTTTTGGAAGCCTCTGGATCTATCAGTTTTCACAGAGGAGGGAGAAGGAGTGTCTACGTTGGCACACTCATACATGTGTGATGAAGAAGGATGGGAGTGCCCTATGGAAGTGTGAGATGCTGTCATCTGTTACAAATACACTTGACTGCAATTGCTATCATACAACACGTATAACTTTGTATTCACTGGAAGCACACGATTAATGTTTATAAAAACAAAAGTTAGTGAGGATATTGTGGGTAAGAAGATACTCAGCAAACATGGCTGCTGTCAAGGTCTATTTCCGTCTCCACAACAGGGATGATAAACAGAAGAAACCACTAACAAGACATCAGTGGTAGATAGCTTAATCCCACAAGTAGTGGTTCATTTGTGGCTGTGACATATGTGCACATTTATACACACAATATGGATTTCCTTCAAAAGATGAAATGTGAAAATATTGGGATTTGAAACAAAGAATAATTACTTCAGGGGCTTAAACATTCCTGCTCCATGCTTTATTTACTCCTCACGCTGGATGGGGTGTGGTAAGCCTTCACATATTCTTAAGTAGCTTTCCAAGGTATGTGTATATTTTATCTCATTTTCTCAACCCTCAGAGAATCTGAAACTCTGTTAGAGCAAACATATTATTGACTAGTCCGAGGCAGCTGAGCCAGGAGACCGAGTCTTTGGAAGTGGCTGGGCCCTGCTAAGCACAGCCCACCATCACCAGCCAAGTCTCTCAGCAAGCCTCAGAGACGTAGGCTCTATGATCACTGCTGTTTTAGAGATGAGAAAACTGACCTGCAAGCAGGCTAAATGACTGGCCCGAGGCTCCTGGGGAGTTGGTGGCCAATTTATGATTCTAAAAATCAGAACAAAACAAAACCCCCTTCGATTTGAGTCACAGTGCAGGGCTTTTGTATTAGGTCCAAAAGGATATAAAAATTTCTTGCAGGGTTGTGGTGGTGTGAGATTAACATGGGGTTAAATAGCACGCTGCGTTTTTAATTTAACCTAGCTAACACAGTAGCACAGTTATCTGAGTATTTAGAAGCAAGACATTTAGGACCAGCTTCCCAAAAGTGTCCTAAGGCCACCAGTATGTTCACATGGAACTGTACCCAGAACAATGACATCTGCCTCAAAAGGTTCCTCCATATTCCCAAGAGGAATCATATGTAAGAGAAAGTGAAGCTTGTTTTCCCTCTGAAGCAAGGCAAGGAAGCCTTAGAACTGATGGATCTAGAGTATCAGTTCTCACCCTGGGTGCTGAGATCCTTTGGGGGGGGGTCATATGACCCTTTCACAGGGTCACCTAAGACCATCTTAAAATATGGATACTTAATATTACAATTCATAGCAGTAGCAAAACTGTAGATATGAAGTGACAACAAAAATAAATTTATGGTTGGGAGTTGCTGCGACGATCTGAGTAATTGTATTAATGGTCCACAGCATGAGGAAGGTTGGGGACCACCAGACAGAGAAACTTAAGGTTGCAAATAAAGTTAATCGTCTCAGTCCCTGGTCAGAACCAAAGAATGACCCAAAGTGTGCTTCCTGGAGAAATCTTAAGAGAGAGAGAGAGAGAGAGAGAGAGAGAGAGAGAGAGAGAGAGAGAGAGAGAGAGAGAGAGAGAGAGAGAGGAAGAAAGAGAGGAAGAAGATCAAGATCAGGAAGTAAATTAGAATCAGAATGAGAAATAGATCTCTTAGAAACTGAAGCAGCCATCAACCCTCTGAAAGAGAACCCTGGTACACTGAAAAATAAAGAAATGGAGAAATGCACAAACACAGAGGTAACTGTTATGGGATATCTTAAATGATGGCGTTTACCTGATTGACGCTTTTAACACAGACTCCCAAGTACAGTGCACCACAAATGTGCTCCTCACCAAATAATTACAGGATATATAAAAATATTAATTTATAGTATTCCATTGGGTGAACACTCCATTAATGGGACACTCACTTAAAGTTGTATGACGAATGCCTTTTTTCACTACATTAAAAAGAACAATTAAACCCAGGCTTTCATGTACTCACCCCTAATTACTTTCTACCCTGGATAATTTTATCCCAGAGTCTGTGATTCTAGCTCTCTTTCATAACCTGCTCCCAGGAGAGGCATTGTATGGAGAACTATTTATTTTCATTATGTTGCTCAGGTCCCTTCTCATTAGTTCTTTCTTTACTGTGGTTCTAGCAATTTTTTTATTTTTTTCACAACATATACAGTACTTTTGAGCCCACAACCATCCAAAACATAGTTGCTACTGAAAAATCAGACCAAAAGGTTGAGAGGAAATTTTTGACTCATCTCTTAAATTAAGTAGAAGGCAATTTTGCAGATAGCTCTCCAACGACATGTATATAATATATGTTGTGACTGACCAAAGCTGTAGAACAGTGTTATTTCCAAGATTCTCATTTTTTAGTGTTATTTCCAAGATTCTCATTTTATTCAGTATCTCAGGCAAGAAAGATGCTATCTTCTCTTTTGACAGATGCTACCCTATTCTAATCATTGATATGTAAAGGCTACTTCTCTTTGTTCATTCATCAAAATGAAGTTAAAGTCCTAGTTGGTGAATAATATGAAACAGTGAATATAATGATGATTTTCTTTAAAAGTCTACTCTTAGGGGGTTTAATCCCAATATCATGTTTTCCAAAACAGTTTAAAGAGGTTTAAAGGAAGAACTGAGAAGGAATGAGTCTTGACTTAGTGAAACAAGTAGAACTTGGAAATCAGGGTCTAATCTATGTTTGAAAGAACTTTTTACTCATATCCGGATCCCCCTTTCCTTAGTGGGTATATATTTCAAGATGTGGGTATCATTTTTCTTAAGACTTAACCTGTTGGCAGCATGCTCTATGGAACAGGGTCTTTCTGAAGTTTCAGAACCCTTAGTAGACCAGAAGGCATGTCCATTCCAGCATCAAACATGTGCAAACACCAAGAAGCCACATGTGAATTCAAAGCTAGATGCTTCACTTCTCTTATCCTGTCCTTGTACTGAGAGAATGCACAAGGGTGACAAACTATGTACCATAGTTTCAGGGATAAGTGTATTCTGGATTGTAGGTCTTAAAGATGCAGGTTTTAACTTGAAGGGAAAGGTTAACTCATTCCCCCACCCTTCCATATCCTGTCAGTAATCTCTACCTAATGTGGATGAACTGGCCTTTCATCACTTCCATTCCTTTTATGCATACAGAATGTGCCTGATCAGTCAAACTGTATGCATCTACATCTAGATCAGCTGCTTATCTTTGAAAGAAGAATCAAGATGCCCAAATCAGAACAGTAGCATGTTGAACACTGCACTACATTGTCACAAACAGCCATAGAAGACATTGGGTTGCTGACTTGGCTGGTGCAATGTCCCATTAGCAATTTCTATCCATAAGAAGTAGGATGGCTTTGTCTTATCAGGAAGATGTTAGCAGGTCTGAGGTCTTCTATTGCAAAAGCAAGTAGAGAGAAAGAAGAAGAGAAAAAGAGAGATGGACATAAGATACAGCACAGCGGTGTGATCTGTGGGGATCGGCTTCCCTTATAGAAGAAGGGTTACCCAGTGCCTGAGTCTATCCACCAGACTAAACTCCACAAAACGTTTTGCAGATATATGACTTTTCTTCTCATTTCTATATTCATTGACACACATAGCTGTAACTAGAATTGGAAAGGATGATGCCCCCCCCCCCCGCCTTGCTTAGTGTTCCCTTTGAGGTTGAGGGTAGAATTCTGTGTCACCTACTCTGAAGAAGTAAATAACAAGCACCAAATATTTTTTGCATAAACCATCATGTGGACTCCCTGGTGTGCATGTTTCAGTTAGAAGTTACTATCCTTATTTTAGAAGAAAAGTAAATGGGCACTCAAGACTTTCACAGCAAGACAAAGAGACAAGATTTCTCTAAAGCCAATCAATGTCTCCAGTCTTCAGTTGCTACTGGTGACAATAGGGCTCCCCCATACTCAGCCATTATTGTAGGAATAGACTGATTTTAATCTATTCACTCACCAGACCAGGGCCTTGCTTCCTAAGAAAAGTTCATCCTTCTTAAGAGAGACTGCCAAGTTCTTATTCCGTACCACCTTTGGCTTTGGAAATAGGACAAGATTATAGGAGCCATCTATGTTCTAGAAATTTCATCAGGTAGGAAAGATTATCACTCTTGAGTATTGACCAAATTCAAAGTAAAGCAGCTAGAATTTGGGGCATTCATATGTTTTGTGGTCAATGGTAAAACTAGGTAAATTTGCTCCCTACCTACTTCCCACTGTCAGCCTCCACTTGGTGGTTCATGATTGGCTAAGAGCAAGGGCATTTACCCCCATTTCTAACCCCACCTCCAGTTCTGTTGTAAAGGAAGATCCTCAGTGGTTTAAGTAGAGCCCTAATTGTTAAGTCTGATTCCTGCCTTATACTGAGTCATTTTAACCTGGTAAACTCATTGCAACTCAGCTCTTTATTCAGCTATGGGTGACCAGAGTATCATGATTCCAACTACGAGTGCTCAGTGATTGAATGGGCCTTGAGTTTCCCGAATTCCTAGAGTGGCCCATCTGAAGAGTTCAATTACTAAAGTCAGAAGTTTATTCAGCTCGAGGAGAGAGCTCTCTGATCTGGCCCGAATTCAACTAAAGGCTTTAAAGATGAATGAAAGCAAACCGCTGGCTCCACGATTTCAAATGACCCATTTTGCTTTAACCATAAATCACCCAAGAGGTCTCAAATGCAGACAGCTTCCAGACAGGCCAGGTCATCTCCAGAGTTAATGAGATGACACGTGTTTTAAAAAACAGCACTTACCTTTACCAGCAGATGCCAGCACCTCCTCCTTAGGGTGAGGAAGGAGCTGGGGTTTGAGATCCTCACGTTCTGAAGTTTAAAAAATTAATTAAATTAAAAGCAAGAAAAACAACACCACAGACAGACAGACAAACAGGCAGTCAGGCAGGCAGTCAGGCAGGCACGCACACACACACACACACACACACACACACACACACACACACACACACACACACGCTCGCTCCCTCTCTCTCTCTCTCTCTCTCTCTCTCTCTCTCTCTCTCTCTCTGCTTTCATTCCAAGTTTCTGCCCAGTTAATCACATCAAAGAGAATCCTCAGGAAGAGCTGTCCTTTCCGTGTTCTTACTGCTATTTTGTTCCTGTGAATGTGTTGATATCTAATAAATGGCTTCCCTCTCCCTATATAAAAGAATTTTCCAAATGTAAAACCAGCCAGGACTATCTGGTTTCAAATTTTAATGGGTTCTCATAAAACCTCTGTCAATAGTGAGTTCCCAGTCAGTGTTTTACAACACTGACAGCTTTGCAAATACTGTAACATATGTAACTTGGGTTGGGTCAATACATGGCGGGGAAATCAGGCTGTGAGATGGTCGAGCTGTTCATTTTGGCTGTCTTTACAATCAATCAGTCAGACTAACCGAGCCTGCAGAGACACTCACTGATTATTGAGAAAGCTAAAGCAAATGCATTCGCCTCGCTGTCTGCCAAGGCTCATTCAATAGCTAAACCTCTGTCAAGGTGCAGATGGGTGCCATCTTTTGAAAACCAAGGTTATTAGAAAAAAACTCAGGTCTGCCTGAAAATGAGCCTGTGCTTTGGCCGCCAAAGAGAAAACAAAACAAAATAAAACCAAAAACCAAACCAAACAAACAACAGAGAGAGAGAGGGGGGGGGGGGGGGGGGAGAGAGAGAGGAGGAGAAGAAGGATTTGTACAATGTATTCCAATAAACTTTGTTGGGTACATTTGCAGACTGACCCACTTCAGAAACAAAAGTTTGTAGGCTTTGGTGACAAGCCATGAGCAAGGGTCATTTCTGTGTTGTCCCATTATCTGTTCCTTTGTTGTTCTTCTTTGTGTGTGTGTGTGTGTGTGTGTGTGTGTTTTCTTAAAAGCTTGTGCTTAATTCAAAAGGGGTAAACAAACAGCTATCAGGACAAATATATCTTCTGTCTGTGACCATATTCCTTGGAATGCACTCAATCTCAACGAACATAGTTCCTAACTGAGAAGATAAATTTCTTTTTTTTTTTTTCTTTAAAGCAAGTTACAAAAGTAAGATGGCGACTTCCTAAGCCCTTTCTTTTAACTTGCAGAGGAACTGGATGCATTGTGTGAACATTACACTCTTTACATCTAGCCAGCTCGTCCGTCTGTGACTGCTGGGAGGGTAAGTGCTTTGTGTGAGTTGTCTAATCCAAGTGTCTCTAAGTTCCTAGGTTTAGGCCAAGATGTTCCAATAAAAATGAGCAGAGCCTCCCTGTCTTTGCCCGCACTTGATTCAAATCACATCTGTGTAGAATGAATTACCTTCACAATCCTTTCTCCGGGGGCCCTCTCTGGTCGTGATAGAGATAAGAAAACAAAAGCCATTTTTCAGCACTTGAGGTTAAAGAGAAAAAGGAGAATTTAAGCAAAATAAATCTCTTTGAGGATGCTGTTTCTAACGTCATTGAGCTGTCTTAAAGATG
This sequence comes from Montemys delectorum, assembly GCA_019843815.1. Lineage (NCBI taxonomy): Eukaryota > Metazoa > Chordata > Mammalia > Rodentia > Muridae > Montemys > Montemys delectorum. The sequence continues at coordinate 18,876 of JADRCD010237995.1, forward strand.
GTAGTGATTAAAGAACAGGTGGGTCACTAAGGAAATATGGGTAAAAGTGGGCTTTCAGAAATGTATAATGTTTATTATTTATCATCCCAAACTATTGACTTTTGGTCTGTACAAAAATGAACTGCCCCTCTCCATTTGGTTAGAATTTTGGAGGAACTGAATGAAATGAAGTGACTCAGTTGTAAACTTGGCTTTCTCAAAGACAAAGGAATTTCTGCGCCAGTCAACCAAAGGGAAAGGGGAGGGCCAGTGGGAGCTCATGTGATCACTCTGAGAGGAAAGGCATGAGGAGGTGTGAGGAGGCAGTCAAAGCCTTTCACAGCTACTATGCTAGAGACTTCTAGCTGTCTCACCATTGCTCCGACTCCCTTTAAGAAGATTCTTCCTGTTTTCATCAAAAGGCAGTCAGAGACTTATGTTTATCCTTTGCAGCTGGGTGCTGTCTCATGAGCATAGCCCAGAGGAGATGTAAACCTTTGCTCATACCCTACAAAGGACAGGAGTAACTTCGTACTTTCTCCTCTCTCCTTCCTGTGAATGGAGATGCAGTATGGACGGTTCCTCAACACCTTCGTGGATTAGGGCTACCCAAGCACACTGTGGAAAGGAAGACGGCTCTTGGATGCTAACCCAGTAGGACCTATCCTATACTCTAGACTGCTTATCACTTTTGATCCTCAAGAGAGAGGAATGGAGTGGAATGCCTAGCCAATCAGTGTGATCCTCAGACCAGCAGCAGCATCTGAAGTTTATTAGAAACACAGAATTGCAGGCCTGCTTAGTTATAGTTTGCTTAAATTTTTTTTTCACTGAAGATTTGTAGACGCATTGAAAGTTGTGTTTTTACAAGCATAGATTCTAAGTGGATTCTGAATTTAAATCTAAATTGATATCTTAATGATATTATTTTGGGAAAATTATTAAATCTCTTTGTGGATCAGCTTTCTGGCTCGTAGAACAGAAGGTGATAGCTCCTTCATGGGGCTGAGTAAGGACTATATCCATTAATATATGTAAATAAAGTGATATACGTCTTACCACTGTTACTATGGAAATTAACTTCTTATCTGTTTAAGCCATTTGAACGCTGATGAAGCTGTCAAACCACTGTTAAAATACTGGGCATGGGGGAAAATTAGAAGAAAGGAAGAAATGCCATAATCTTTAAGAGAATCATGTTTTTTGTCTGTTTTAGAATGTTCTTACAGTTAAATCCATTTATATTCAGCAAATGTTCATTAGGCATGTTGTAAGTGTCCTGCAGTTTTCTAGGTGACAGAGAAAAATAACAAATTACTATGCTTTCATATGGCTAGTATTCCATTGGAAGAATAAAGTGGGGATCCTGTGCAGGTAGGGACCATGGGTAGGTGGGGATCCTGTGCAGGTGGGGATCCTGTGCAGGTGGGGATCTTGGGCAGGTGAGAAACATGTGCAGATGGGGATCCTGTGCAAGTGAGGACCATGTGCAGGTGAGGACCATGTGCAGGTGGGGATCCTGTGCAGGTGGGGATCCTGTGCAGGTGGGG
>JADRCD010237995.1:20414-39473 GCA_019843815.1 Montemys delectorum
GGATCCTGTGCAGGTGGGGAACATGTGCAGGTGGGGATCCTGTGCAGGTGGGGAACATGGGTAGGTGGGGATCCTGTGCAGGTGGGGATCCTGTGCAGGTGGGGAACATATGCAGATGGGGAACATATGCAGGTGAGGAACATATACAGGTGGGGATCATGTGCAGATGGGGAACATATGCAGGTGAGGAACATATACAGGTGGGGAACATGTACAGGTGGGGAACATGTACAGATGAGGAACATATGCAAGTGAGGAACATGTAGGTGGGGATCCTGTGCAGTTGAGGAACATGTACAGGTGGGGATCCTGTGCAGGTGGGGATCCTGTGCAGGTGGGGATCCTGTGCAGGTGGGGATCCTGTGCAGGTGGGGAACATGTGGAAGTAGGGATCATGTGTAGGTGGTAATTATCTATCTAGGTTGGGTCTCACTATGGGGCCGCAGTTCAAATTAAGTTTTCTAGTAACTACTTTGGAAATTTTAAGTGTCATTACAAGCAAAAGTGAGCGGAGCATAGAAACTTGTTTTTGTTTCCTGAGGTTGTGATTACTATAAAATCTTTCTGTGCCAGCAATGTTAAATACTGGAGGGACATTGTAACCTTGTGATATCTACTCTAAAGCAAACCAGAAACATTTTTGAAGTTAGAGAATTGACTAAGAGTGGTATGAGGATGTCTTCTGTTAAATTCTCTGACTGGTGTCTCCCATTGCTGAAAAAAGTTCTAAGTGTCATTTCCTCTTAGAGAGTCCGACTATACTGGGAGCTCATTTATACAATTTTCCTGATTATATTATTTGTTTCTTTGTAGTGTGTTTGATATATTTTTTCAGATTTGTCACATAACTTTTTATTTCCTTAACAATGTCCTTTGAAGGTAATAGTTTATAGCTTTTATGAAATCCAACTTACTGCCTTTTTTCTTTTACAGTATGTGTACATAAGGTCAGGAAATATTGGCATCTCCAATAAATGACTTTCCATATTACACTCAGTCTATTGTTTTGAGATAATTTTAATGTAATGTTTGAGTTAAAGGTCAAGTATACTATTTTTTTCCATGAAGATATTTAGTGTTTAACAGTTTGTCAAAAGATAATGACTTTCCCAATACATTTCCCAGATCCTTTTGTTAATAAGTTTGTCATAAATGAAGGGCTTTGTCTTAGTCACTGTTCTATTGCAGTGAAGAGACATCAGCACCAAGTCAACTCTTTAAAAGAGATGGTTTAGTTGGTGACTCACTTACTGTTTATGAGGATTATTCCATTATCTTCATAGTGAGAAACAGGCAGGTATGGCTTTGAAGTAGTAGCTGAGAGCTTTACATCCTTAATCTCCAAGCTGTAGGCAGAAGAGTGTATGGAAAGGAGAGAGAGAGAGAGAGAGAGAGAGAGAGAGAGAGAGAGAGAGAGAGCGCTTATCATGAGCTTTAAAAACTTCAAAGCCTACATCCCTACTTCACCAAGGCCAAACCTAATTTTTCCCAAACAGCTCCACTAGGAGGGAACCAAACTTTGAAGCCTATAAGCCTATGGGGACCATCCTCATCCAAACCACCGAAGACTTATTCATTCTTGTACTTAAAGCCCAGCATCATGATCACCATGGCATCTTTACACTTGTTCTTGTTTTATGAAAACATTTTGGCTAATAGATGGTCTTTACCATTACATATCCACTTTAAAAGTTCCATTTCATTTTTCTAAAACTCACAAAGATTTTGATCAGGGTTATGTCGAATCTCCAAGTCCATGTGAGAGGAGTACTAAGACCTTATCAACACTGTTTCCAACCCACCAACATGCTGTGCCTTCATTTATGTTTCTGATTTCTCTGTCAACATATAGTCTTCAGGGAACATAACTTAAAGCTTTTTGTTCAACTTATCTCATGGCTTTGCCACTAGCTCCTCCATGAAGTCCTGCCTAACAACCAGAAAATAAATATGTGCTTTGTGATCTAATACAGAGATTCTGAAATGTTTTCCATTTACAGATGTCTCTTAATTATTTCAAGACACAGATCAAACCAGATATTAGAAATTAAATTTATTAAGCAAATAGACTTAATTATTAGGAACATTTTGTTATCCTGATAGCAAGTGGCCATAAAATGATACTCATGATTTATTTCATATTACTAAATAGTGACCATTTAATAAGTCATTACAATTTCCTAGGTCTGCAGTTTGCTAATTTACAAAATGGTGGTCATTGACTTATAGGGCTACCGACAGAACTGTGGTTGTTACTCTTTGTAGTTGGACTAACACAATTCTAAACACATACCATTCTGATCGTTCTTTCTGTTAAGATATTCGTCAGTTCTAAGGTGCTTGGATCCTCACTTCGGTCTTTTTGAAGTCATTGTATCTCACAATCAGTGGGGTATAATAATGACTTGTCTGAACTGGCTGAATGTGGTGCTACATAAAATGTGTGTTTATTGTTTAGATTTGAAGAGCTAGAGTTATTCATTTATAATATAATACTATACAAGCTGGAGGATGCAGACATTCAACAATGGACTTCGTTTGCGAGTAGGAAGAATTGTATACTGAATAAAAACCTTGAATAAGAGCAGAGAGTCTCAAGTGGGCTAGAGAGATAATTCTGAGGTTAAGAGAACTAGTTTCTCCTTCATAGGATTTTGCTTCAATTCCTAGCATCCACATGACAACTCAGTTCTGTCTGTAACTCTAGAGGACCCAATACTCTCTTTTGACCTTCATAGACACTGCTTCCATTGCTATGAAGAGACATGATAACCACTGCAACTCTTATAAAGGAAAGCATTTATTTAGAGCTGGCTTAGAGTTCAGAGGTTTAGTCCATTGTTATCATGGAGGGAAGCACAGCAACACACATGCAGACATGATGCTGGAGAGGAGCCAAGAGTCTCACATCTGGATCAGCAGAGAGCAGGAAGGCAGAATGACACACTGGGCCTAGCTTGAGATTCTGATACCTCAAAGCCCACCACAAGTGATATACTTTCTCCAAGGCCACACCTCCAATAATTCTCTCTCTATGAGTTTATGGGGGCCATTTTCATTCAAACCACAACAAACACTAATATGCACATGGTTCATTCATGTATACAGATAAAATAAAAATAAAATAAATATTTATAAAGGCATTATGGATTTTTATTGTCAAAATAATCACTACAAGTATAACAAAGGACACAAATAAGTAAACTGCTCTGATAATTTTACACTCTAGGTTCTGTCTACGGGAAGACCATCTATTATATAGCTAATACACTTTACCCACACAAAAAGCAAGTATTTGAGACAGGGTTCAAGCCACTACTGAACACAACACAGTGAGGAAATGAGAAGGCAGTCTTCTGATTTTCTTTCCTTGGTAAGATATGGAAGTTTACAAAGGCTCTTTGGGGCAGAAGATATCTTTGTATAGAAAACTTTTAATTTCTTCTGCTCCAAAGAGGGGAAAAAGCTTTCAAATCCCAGAAAGAAGAAAAACATTAGAACAAGATGACACTAGTGTCCTATGAAACCTACAGCCACAGTCTACCTATAATTAAAAGTTTACCATCTTTTGTGGTTTGAATGTGAGTTGTCCCTCAAAAGGCTCACATGTCTGAACACTTGGTTTCTGGCTAGTGGCACTGCTTTGCAAAGTTGTGAAACCTTTAGGATTCTACAGAGACTTGCTAGAGGAAATGGGTCACAGAGAGTGGGCCTTGATGTTTGAGTATAGTCCCACTTCCTGTCCACTTTCTGTTTCCTGATTGTGTATACAATGTGACAAGCCACTTCTGGCTTTTGGAGAAGCCAGACTTCCTCACCTTTCAAATGTTAGCCATTGTGCCAGGAATTTTGTCACAGTGGCAAGAAAACTCATCAGTACACCGACCAGTACACGGAGTTTTCTCCCTAGCAGTGTTCCACCCAAAATGGAATTAATCAATCTTTAAAATGCAGGAAAAACCACATTAGTGTTTGCTCTTTGTGGCACATCAAAATGAGGCAGCCTTTAAGCAGCCCTGATTGGAGTCTTACTGCATTCAGAACTGACTGCAGGGCAAAGTGATCCATAGTCTAAAAGGCAAGGAAGAAAGAATCAGAGGAGAAGAGGAACTCTACCATGTTGGGTTTTGATTATTCCCAGATTTTAAATGGAACATTGGTCTCCTGATAGACAAGGCGAGAGGATAGTGCAAGCAAGGTGCCAGAGAGCAGGAGTTTCTGTTGCAGGGAACATCTCTCTATAACTTGTCATGCACGTCCAAAGTGGTAAAGGCACGGAGAAGTCTGGCTTTTGAAGCAGTACTACTGTAGACCAAATGCTTGTGTCCTCCAGTGCTCATGTGGGAACCCAGTCTGCACTGTGATAGTGTCTTGAGGTGGATTTTGCACTGATTAACTTTTGGAGGCATAGTCCCTACAAGTATAATTAATGGCCCATTAGGAGAATGTCTTTGCTTTTCCTGCCATGCAATGGTCCAATAATTTAAAAAAGTTACGGCCAGGAAGTGGGCTCCCCTAGTGCCTTTATTTTGGACTTTCTGTCCCTCAGAATTGTGAGGAAAACATTTCTGTTGTTTATATACCTCTTGTGGTGTCCTGTTACAGCAGTCCAAAGTGACTAAGAGAAGATTATTTGCCTAGTAAGCAATGATAAAAGTCCTTGTCTGGGGTAAGCAGAACAAAGTGTCACAGATTACTGCTGAGGCTCCTGATTTTAAACTGAAGAAGAGCAAAAAGATATCCATCCTCCACATGAGGACACATTTGTGCTAATGTTTCTCAAAGGGCAACTATCAGGCTGTGAGAAAGTTCAACTAGTACCACGAATGAGGACCCAGGTCCCCTTAAACCCACATAAAAATCTGGGTGGGGTAGCATGTACTTGTAATTCTAGCATTGGGAAGGTAGACAAAGATGATCTCTGGGCCTCTCAGGCTAGCCAGCCTTGTCTTCATGGCAAGAGCAAGCTCCAGGTCAATGAGAGAGCAGGCAGACAACACCCAAGTAATGACACCAGAGACTGATCTTCGTCTTTCACAGGTTTGTGCGAAAGTATGCATTTTCAACCCCAGGCATATGTGTACCCAATGCGCGCGCGCGCGCGCACACACACACACACACACACACACACACACAAAGAGCAATACTCACAAGGTCAATTATCAATTCCCAAGAGGCAGACAGAAGAATCATTGCAAGTTCAAAGTCCAACTGTGCTACCTAGCCTACACAGATAGTTTCTTTGGACAGCTGGGGCCATATGATAAGACTCTGTCTCAAAAAATCAAAGCAAAGAAAGGCCTCTGTCATAGACGTGTCTAACGAATACTAAGGTATAACCAACTATGTACATTTTCAGTGTCTATACCAAAGTGAAAGGAAAGCAGATATGGGATATACCCACAGTCCCCACAGCAGAAGGATCTCTAGAACCCAGCGGGGATGAGGACATTTAAGTTTCAGATTATGATCGGTGGTAGCTAGTTCTTCCTGTCTATCTCTGGCATGTTCACAGTGTGGCCTGAAGAGTGTTAGACTCCTTCAGATATTCAGGTGGCCTAGACAGTTCTTGGCGGTGCGAAGAGCTTCTCAGCTTCAAGATTTGAAGCCTCAGAGATCAGAGACCTGGAAGAACCTTTGTTCAAAAAGATGCCATTGTCCACTTCCTTATCTTCAGCTGTAAAACACAAGTCACTAGAATTAGGGCCAGGTAAAGCTGTGGAAGAGTCGGAGGTCTCTCAGACTCTGGGTGATTATTAGGGGAGGCAGGCAGGGAGACACTGGAGTGATCGGCTTGTTCAGTAGTCTCTCTTATCTCTGCTGTGTCTCTTTAGTTTATGGATCACCTCTGCCATTTAAAATTACTTGATCTTCTTGCTGGAACCACCTTTGTGGGGAAGGAGCCAGCAGTTAGGCCTTGCCTGCTGCTCCAGATGTTGACTGCTCTCTTGGGCCTGCTTCTGTGTCATGGATTCTGGTGAATTGTTCAGTTCTCTCTCTTACTAATGGGAACTCATCTATATTGGCTTTGGTCATGGGCCTATTGAAGGGTAAGTCATTGTTTCTTTCTGATTCTATTTTGGCAAATGCTAGTCCTTTGGGAATTCTGGCCGTCAGGACATGTGATACTCACACTTGACAGAAGATAAGAGGTAATATTATTTTATTTTATGTTTAAGTGTGTGTGGGGCTATGGAGGGGGTGTTGTCTGTAGAGAACCAAAAGAGATTGTTGGATTTCCTGGAGCTGGAGTTACCAGTATTTGTGAGCCATCTTTGATGGATTATGGTGATTGAACTTTGATCCTTGTGATTACTATACTTGATTGTCAATTTGACTACATCTGGAATTAACTAAAATCTAAAAATAGAGGGTACACATGTGAAAAATTTTTACTTAATTTGAAGTTGAAAGATCTGCTTCTAATCAGGATCTTGAGGTAGAAAGACACACACCTTTAATCCAGATCTTGAAGTGGGAAGACACAACTTTAATTGAGGCCACATCTGCTGGAAGCCTATAAAAGGACATAGAAGAAAGAAGCTTTTGCTCTTTGCTTGCCTGCCCTTGTCTTGCTAACAAGTCCATCCCTTCACTGACACTAGAGCCTGTTTCTTTGAGATTCCAGTATATATTAAATACCATCTGAGACGTCTAGCCTCAAGGACTGAGCAATTTCTGGGTTCTTGGACTTTCCATTTATTGCTGGCTATTGTCAGATTAACTGGGACACAGCCTACCATTCTAATACATTCCCTTTGTGTACACAGAAAGAGATTCATTCTATAAGTTTCTTTTAACCTAGAGAATCCTGACTAATATTATTCTCTACAAGAAAGCATTCTTAGCCTCCAAGTCATTTGTCCAGCCTATACTGGGTTCTTGAAGGCATTGTTGTCACTGGACATCTGGTAGTTTAGACTGCTGACAGGGATACCTTGCCCTAAACTCCACCATAACTGCTCATTATTTTGAAGCCATTGAAAGGTAGGTTCATGAGCTTCACCTTTCGGCCACCAAAGGGAACTTGTATGACAATATGCTGGCAGATCTTACTGATAAACATTGTCCAGCCCCAAATGTTATCAAAGTTCCCTGGGAGATTCTGTCCAGAAGTCTGTTTCTCCAATGTCATGAGACTGTGATTCAACCTTCCAGAACTGAGACACATGGTGTGGGTAGCCCTATGCTGAATACCAGTCGTGTCTGTGCCCTAGGCACAGGCTGGGTGGGCACAAGATGTACAATTCAACTCTTAGATGCCAGTTTTAGCTCCTTCCTGGCTAAGTGATATTGGGCATAGCATACTGTCTCTGAGCCTCAACCTGGTTTTCCGAAGTGTGCAATGAAGACCAAATGCTACTCAGTCTACTTCCCACACTTCCCACAACCCCCAAACCTTTGTTTTAAGATTTGGTGCAGAGGTAAAATAAATGGAAGAAGTAAAAGACAATGATGTTAAAACAGAGAAAATGTACAAGAGTATAAAACTGAAAACAAGTATGGGATAAAGTATCATTTTGTGCTATTTTTGAGGCCTTGCTCCAGTAGATGATTCTTTGACATGTACTGTTATTAACTTATTCATGCACTGTAAATGCACACCATTTTTGGTGTGTAAATCCCTCATCCTCTGCCAAAACCTAAGGAGGTATGACAAAGAATTAGCAATCAGTGCCCTAGGGTATCATGGTCTTACAACCCAACATTGTATGTTGCCTTATTCTAACTTACTTCTTAATGCAAATGTGTGTGGGAAACATGTGAAACACAAACCTCAGAGTCAGAGATCAGCAAAACACAGGACAGGCAGGATCCAGTGACTGGGGGAGGTGGGAGAGAAAAGCGGCAGCCTGGAAATTGGAGAGTGGAAATGACAGTGTACAAGGAAAATCAATCGTTCTGAAAGTCCCATGGAGAAAGAGGGAACCAAGCTATAGAAATGGAAAGTGGGCACCTAAGGTCCAATCAATCAGATGCCAGGCAGACAGGGCTTGAAAAAATGAGGCTATTATCACTAAAGTTCATTTGACAGAGCTCAGGTGTAAGAGCCACAGGATGAACACTCTCATCCGCAGCCGTGAAAGCAGTGTCAGGGTGATGTATCACTATGCTCTCCTTACACACTCGACCTCAAGACCTGTCGATAAATATGAGTCGTACCTGGTACCTGTAGACAAACTCTGTGTCACTGTAGATGATGCCAGTGTTTGTCACACAGTAGGCATTCAGCAAATGTATCATGAATAAATGTAAGGAAAAATAAACGAGCTGTAGACCCAGCAATGTCAATCTGTGTTTTAATGACTGAAGAATGCATTTTCTCTCTTCTTTTAAAATTATACTTGCTTATTTACTACTTGTACTTAATGAACAGTGACTTGCAAGAGGCTAAGATGAGAGGTGTGCAAGCTTTTGTTCAGGGAGCTGGAGACAGCTCAACCTCTAAGAAAGTTTACTGGTCTTGCACAGGACTGAGCTTGAATCCCAGTAGGATGGCTCACAGCCTATAATTCCAGCTCTGGGGGCTCCACGCCCTCTTCTGGACTCAGCAGGCACACGCACACATGTGCACATACCCCATTGTCTACACAGACTTATGCATAAATATGTAATGATCAAAATAAACTTTAAAAATCACATCCAGTCCCTAAAACATATAGGGAACACACAATTATCTCATTCTGAGAGCAAAAAGGGTAAGATTTAAGGAGGCCACTCTGAGAGTCCTTAACCTATCCTTAGTCCAGTAGCTAACTCAAGAGTAAGTATTGAGCATCGCACCTATAGCAACTGTAGCATTTGTCTCCCCAAAGCACAGAGACATCAGTATAAGGAGGTTAAGGGCATAGAATGCCCGTCCTGGCACTAACAATTTTATTCCCTTGGGCCAATCACAAATCTCAGAGCTTCAGTTTCTACCTGTGTGAAAAGATCGAAAAGTAGCCAGGCCTACCTCTTGGGGCCATTGTGAGTGAAGTAATACGGTACAAAGCCCCCAGCACAGTGTCTGGGGCTTATTAGTTGCTTGGTAAATTATCAGCTACGTCAACTCTCCAGCAAATGTAGCTGTTAGCACTGCCAGCTCCTTTGAGTTACAGCGTTCATGTTAGTGAAGTTCAGGCTGGGGTGATGTGCAATGTCAGCATTGCTCTGCCCACTTCATAGGGTCACAATTGTCTATGGGTCAAATCAAACATAGTTGAAAAGAAATTATTTTAGAAAAGAAAGGTTTGGTACAAGCTGTCATCCTTCTTATTGTTCCTGTTTCCACAAAAGCAAATCCTTGGCTTGATGTGAAAGATTGTTTTGCATGAGATGTTACTTACCAACAACAACAGCAACACAGGGAACAAAGGAAGAAGAAACAAGATTCTACCCACAACAGCCTGGAAGAAGACCCACCACCCCTCCCTGGCATTCAGATTCTCTGAAATACCTTTCTCCTGTTGGATTTGGGCTAGACTTAGTGATTTATTTCTAACTAGTAAGGTGGAGACAGCAATATACCACACAGAGAATATATCATAAAAGACTGCATGACCTGGCCTCTCTTCTGGAGCTTGCTCTGTGGGAAGCTATCATGTGGGAGCAGTCACAAGAAGAACCTATGGTGAAAAAAATAAAATAAAAAAGAAGCCTCCTGCCTGCAACTCTGTAAGATGATGATAGTCCTAGCCAATGTCTTGACTGCCTCTTTGACAAAGCAAATCTTCCCCAGGAAACCCATTCCCAGATTTGTGACTCTCAGAATCCAGGATAATAAATGCTTCCACTTGGCCAATTTCAGGGATAACTTGCTATATCACAGCAAGTAGCTAACATAGTGCCCATGAATCTCACTTCCCACAGCAGTGTATTAGCTCAATGATTTAATTACTTACTCATTTATTCTCTCACACATCTGTGAACTTTTGTGAACTTCTTGCCATATGTCAGGTAGTATCTTAGGACCCTAATTTGAGGAAGCTTTCAGGTCTTATGTAGGCAAACTGATGATTAGAATGATAGATGCATGTTAAATGCCACCATGTAGGTTTTTCATTTTCCTAACTTGTTATCTCATATGTGTGTGTCCACATGTGCATTCATGACAATTTGCAGAGTCGTTTCTTCCGTTCCAACACGTGGGATCCAGGAATAAAGGGCAGGCCATCAGGTTTGGTTGGTCGCACCTTTACTTGCTGAGCCATCTTACCGCCCCATCATATGGCTTTGATGGAGGGTTTAGAGATGCATCTAACTTGCCCTATGGGTAGATAAAAGACACCAGAGAAGTTGACACAACTTGAGACTTGATACCAATGTGTGAATTTTCCATTTGAATGGGCTAAACTGCGTTTGTTCTCCAAGATTCTCCGTGGTCAGTTTCTAGTTAGCTACCTTGACATTATTGTGACCAAACATTTGGAGAGGACAATTTAAAAGAAAGAAGTGTTTCTTTTAACTCACAGTTCTAGAAGTTTCAGACCAACAGTCTTTGACTTAGCTGCATCATTGAGCCTGTCACCAGTGAAGCAGAAACACCATGGCAGTGAGCAGGTGGCAGGACCTCATGGCGAACGGAACACAGAGAATGAACAAACAGCTGGAGACTGGCTATAACTCCTAAAGCCACATTCCCAATAACCTGCTTTCTCCACCTAGGGCCAACTCCCTAAGCTTGCAGAACCTCCCCAGACAGCAGCACAGGCATGTGCTGCAGCATTGTGAGAATCATCATATTCAAACCAAAGCAGTGAGCCACAAGGGAGACCTAGTCAAAGCCAAGGGGAGACATCAGCAGGGCCAGGAGCATATGTTTATCTCTGTGACTGAAGATCAGCGCCTCTAGAGGAGACTCACAATGAACATAGCCAAGAACTGATCAATCAGGGCAAGAGTTCGCTATCACATGCCTTTTACAAAGCTGATTAGAGGAAGTTGTTGGTGGGGGGAATTGGGTGGCTTCTGAAGGTGCTGTGATCAGAATGTGAGCATGAGATGTAGCTACTTATCATGACTTCAGGAATATTTTAAATTAGTGTATACGACTGCACAACGTATTCCAGATGGATGCAAGCTCTGAGGAAACATGGGGAATGTGTGGAATGTGTGAAGAATGAGCTGTTTAACATGATTGGGGCACTGGCTGCTTTGGTGTGTGGCTATCACTTTCAGCCTTAGTCCATTCAATGCATTTTCTCCCATATGTGGCCATAGACAAAAGAGCAATTGAGGCTGTCTTCTACAAAAAAGCTACCAAAAAAAAAAATCCAACAGAATAATAAACAAAAAACAATGAACAATAAAACAAAAACAACCCTCCAAAACAAGCAAGCAAACAACAACAACAAAATGATTACAAAAGATGGGGTCCCATCCTTTCACTGACACAAGAATCAGAAAACAGGTAGGCCTCTGTTCTTTTGCCACTACTGGCAAATCACTGTCTTACACTTTCCTATCTGTATTCCTCTAGAAATCTAATTTGCTCCCTAAAACTAGAGCCTAAGTTCTTCAACTAGTCCTTCAACTCAGCACCTTATTGGCTCAGTACCAAGATTTTACATATTCACTATTAACTGATCCATTATTCCTCTGCTTGCTTACATAGTCTCACAGGTGTGCACTTGATCAGTCTCTTCCTCCTTTTGAAGCTTGGTCTCTCAGTAGATGTATCACTTACTGATTCATCCTGTGCCTTGTTGTCTCAAACTGGAATACAGAAGGTACCTAGTAGATTCTTAAATGTTCACACATCATTTTTTTTGTAAGTTTTCATGTTTCAAATAAAAGTCAAACAAGACATTCTAAATGAAAATATTAAGGGTTTAGGGTTGTATACAACTCTGCATTGTCTCTGCCTGGATGAATAGTTAAGAAGAGAGTTGAATCTCTGTGTGCAGGCTCATAATAGCATTCATGTGCATGTTATAACAGTGTATGGAATAATTCCCTTTGCTTTAAATGAAAAGACATCCTTGTTTAATGGTGAATAAGTATGGATATAAAGATCACTGGGGCATCCTAAGGGTTACTAACGCCTCCTCGCCGAGCTCAAACTACAAACAAGCGAGCAAGCAAAAGAAGCCATAATACTTTTTCAATAAGAATAAATTCAGAGCTGGGCGGTGGTGGCACACGCCTTTAATCCCAGTACTTGGGAGGCAGAGGCGGGTAGATTTCTGAGTTCGAGGCCAGCCTGGTCTACAGAGTGAGTTTCAGAACAGCCAGGGCTACACAGAGAAACCCTGTCTCGAAAAACAAACAAACAAACAAACAAACAAAACAAAGAAAAACAAAAAAAATAATAAATTCAGGTTTTAAATGGAAAAGGAGACTATGCTGTGCACATCGAGACATTTTAGATATATCTGTCTTTGGAGAGTGAGGGATGTTTGGTTTAATTTCACAGCCTTACTGATCATGTCACTATGAACTCATTGTCCTTTGGTAAATGAGAGGGTTGGGCTGAATATTCTGTTGGGGAAATGAAAACAAAACCAAAAAAAAAAAAAAAAAAAAGCCAAACTGTTGTTTAAAAAACTAAGCCCCTAAATCCCCATAGAAGATTCTCACAGTGGTGTCTGATTGTGATTGCTGGAAATGTAAAAATTTGAATACAAATCCTTCTCAAACAACTGGGTTAATTGAAAAATTACTACAAAACAAGCTCAACAAACAAATAGAAGTGCCTAGGCTGTGTGTGTTACTATGAGCAAAACTATTCCTTGTATGTGTGAAACATTTTAAAATGGAGATAGGGTAACTACTTCATCCTTTGTGTGTGTGGTTTATTTTCCTGCTTTGCATGTGTGTATTACTGAGTTCAAATGTATTTCCTTTATCTATGGGTGAGAATGTTTTTAGCACGATCTTGTGAGGCATGGAAAAAAGAATACACTGAGACGTTTTCTTCCCCAGTCTATTTCCTCTGGAAACAGCGTTTCCACGGTGAGTGACCATCTGTCAATAGTTCAGCTCCCAAAGGCAGTACGAGCGCATTTCTTCTCAGTGTAGGAAGCTGCCGACCATTGCTTCAACCTCTGTAACAATAGCACTTGATCATTCACCCAGACAGCCAGGTGCAAATAGCTCTTAATTTTTAGCACATTTCTCATTCTCCAGCAGAGGTCATATCTCATAATCAGCGCCAGTACTCTTCAGTCAGAATTGCTCTTCTGAGTCCATGTTTTTGTCTCCTATGGGCTTTCCCTCATAAAGAGCACGCAGAAGCTCTCTATTCATGAGCGTTGAGTCAGCCCTCTGCCGTGGGGGCAGCGCCAAGGCGATTTATATTTAGTTCTTCCTGTGCTCTGCGTCCTGTGAGCGAGAGGATAAGTGAGCCAATTGGAAAAGGTTTTGAACTCTTGGCGGATCTCATCACAGAGTGCGCTGAAATGTTATAATCTGAATTCAATCTTCATTAAGTATTTCCACCACCTGCTTGCTGAAGCCACAGCACAGCTCCGCTCATAATCACCACGCAGGGGGCAGCATAAGTAACTTCATTAGACAAATGTGTCGCCTCCATGAGCATGTTCAGGAGAGTCAGTTTGGGACCACATGGGCAGGGAACTTTTTTGGTTGACCTCAGGCCTGCATATCATTTATTCAGCCCACACCAGAATCCTTGGCGCCCCCCCCTACCTTGCTCCCTCCCCCCCTACACATATTTCAGGGAAAGTGTCAACTTTCAGGCTGACTAAGGAAAGTACAAAGGCATCACTTTTTCCATAACCCGTCTTATCTTTTCATCTAAACTGAGGATGGCATGTTTATCTAAGACGTCTTAGGTGTGGCATGGGGACTGAGTGAGCTGGTACAGACAACACCCACGGTGAGTCATGTGGACCACAGGAAGCGATTTGATTCTGAGTCCTCTCAGCCTTTCTTGCTCTTCTCTTTTTAAATCGTCATCCTTGGAGTAATTCCTAAGCTCCCGTCATGTGCTAGTCTCTTTGCAAAAACTTTATCATGCAGATTTCACAAGCTTAGTATGATAGACAATATCCTTTTTTTATATATGCATAGGTTAGCAAATTGGGGTTTGCAGTAGCTAAGTTGCTTATTGACTGGAGATCCGCAGATGCTGAGTGGATGGACCTATTTATTGTACTTTTAGTAGCCATGTTTTATAATTACCTCAAGACTAATTATTGACACAAATTTATCGAGTTGGGATGGCAATTCTACCTAAAAAACTATGGTGGCTCAGAGAAATTCATGATGAATCTTAGATCACGCAGCACATTATTCAGGACTTTTGCAAGCATTCCTGCTGAGACAAGGCTCTGCTTTTTATCTCTCTACTGTTTATTTTTAAAGTCCTCTTAATAGTTCTCTTCAAATGCTCTTTACAAACATATTTAAATGTGCATGCTCTTCTTAGCAAAAGAGAGAGAGAGGAGAGGAGAGAGAGAATGGAAAATAGATTGCAGGGAGAAAATACTTTGGATAGTTTCTAAAATTTAATTTAAAATTAAATTCAATTACTTTAAGTAAGCAACATCTTAAAAGATAGCTTTAAAGTCATCCCCTAGAAGCCACAAATATGATAATAAATGGTTTACAGGGCCTGTTTCCCCCAGACATTCTTCAATCCCATTTCTTTCCGTGTTTATAACTAGCACGGAACTGAGGGAATTAAAGCCAGTCATCTTTCATCTTCTCCGAGACTTCTGTTTTAAACCTGAATTCCTGAGGGCAAAAGGGAATTCCCTGTGCTCTACATCCGCCACCCTATTACCACACACACACACACACACACACACACACACACACACACCACTTTTTCTTCCCAGAATAAAGTGTATTTGGCTTTTCTCATCTTTCTCCACATCGACCTCCACTCCCTCCCCCAAACATAAACATCAGAACTTGGCTCAATGACATTCTCTCAAGATCAAAGTCAAATAATAATTTCCATGAAAGCCAAAGTCATTTCAGTCCCTGTTCCCTTTCTCATTGAAATCCTGGGTCTCATGCCAGCAAGACACTGAATTTCCACCCTCCTCCTCCTCTCAAGATGAAACGCCTCACACCCTCCACTCCTCCTCTTCTGCTTCTTGTCACTCAGACACAGCACTGCATTACTTAGAGATACTTACAGCAAAACTCAAGGTAAAATTCAAGATTTAGTTACCTCTCTCTCTCTCCTCTCCTTCTCCCTCCTCCTCTTCTTCTTCATCCCCTTCCCTTCCCCTCTTTCTTCCCCCTCCCTCTCCTTTGTCTTCCAGTTAAGTGATTTCACTGTGCCTTGAGATGATGATAAAAAGGACCAAGAATTCAGAGTTTAGAAATTTGTGCTCCAGTGTGGGTGCTGATGAGGTACGGGTGAGAAAACCAGTGACCTCTGCTGCACTAAGCACAGCCCTAGATATGAGAAGTACGTTTGCATTTTATGTGTGAGCAATCTTGAGTTTATGTAAAGAATCTCAAAGTTCAGGACCATTTCCAAAGCTTGTAAATGAACTGGTTAAAATACTGACAGGAAGCTGTCTGAGCCTGGGGTCCTAATCCTGCACAGGACTGTGAAGTCAGTGACAATGGGAAGACAAGCTCCATGCAACATCATAGTTCCCTCCTTACACACTTCTGTTGCTTCTCACGTGTTTATGAGGAATTATCCATATAACATTATCCAGCTCAAATAATGGGTCCACAGCAGCTGCCCAACAACAGTAGACAATGATCCCAACTCACTTATCAACACAAGATTCCATCACACAGACTCTCTGGCACGTCCAGGGACCACCTTTAGAACAGGGGTATGAGCTTTGCCCTAACAGTGTAGAACCCTTTCTGAAATCTCTGGTACCTTTTAGGGACCATCCATAAAGTCACTGCCTAAAGAGTAAGATGATAGCAGAGGGGGCAGATATTACATTTCCCCTTAGCTAAGATGACCAGAGAAGTTTTATGCAAATGGAAATACTTGTATTCCATTTACTCAAAAAATGGAAGTAGCAATCTGTCTTTTACTTAACACATCAGGAAAGGAAAAAATAGAGTGGTCTGTCTTTTTTGAAATGAAAATAGAGGAAGATATCAAATTCCTAAAACAGGAAATCTCCCTAGAGTCTACCTCCAGTAAGAAAGCTCATTTTATATTTTATGGGTTTTACCAGAAAAGCATTTAACTATAATAAGTAGTTATTTTAGTATTATTTCTTGAATGTTAAATTCATTTGTTGAAAATACCATAATACCATGGGATGAAGACTGGTCCCAGTAGGAATTATGAGCTATTCTTGGGATTATGGCAAGAAATGTTCATATATCCATTATTAAAAATGGGTCTGTTTTCTGCCCAGCAGGAGAAAGAAAAGTGCAGATTTCATTAAACAAATGAGCAAACCAAATCCTGAGTGTATATTCTGTCTATACTGACATGAACAGTGTCTTGTCTTCTTATATGATTCTGACTTGATAATCTTAATCATCAAATAGATTTTCTGATATAATGAAGAGGAATATCAGGAACTGAGAGGCAGAGTTAACAGTTTATGCATGTAATACTCAGGCTCACTGTCATCAAATCTCATTATGTTTTCCACTTCTACTCTGTGTTCAGCCATGGGACCCACTTTGGTTGGTGTGATATTATTAACTGGAGTGTAAACAGAGTCCTGCAAAGTGCTTGTGAGTTCATACTTGCTCCCTCCCTATATTATGCCCCAAGAACATGTCTTCAATAAGCTAGGGGATGAAGGACACACATTGCAGAGCCAAATCACCCTAGTCACTCTAGCTGAGATCATCTGTGTCAACCATCTTTCTGTCACTATGACAAAACACCTGAAATTACCAACTTATAAAGAGAAAAATACATTTTAGCTCAATTCAGAGGTTACAGTTCACACTCGGTTGGTCACATTTGTTTTGGGGACTGTGGGAAGGCCCCTCACCTTGTGACAAGGACACGAAGGGCATCATAATGCCCTTCAAGAGCTTGCTTCCAAACACTGGAAGACTGTTCACTAAACATCACCTTCTAAAGGCTCCCAAATAGTGCAGCACATGGGCCTTTGGGGAATCTTTAATAGCCAAACTAGAGCATCATCCTCATTGGAGTACAACCAGTCATCCTTGCCATGTGTAAGCAAGTTCAAGAGACAGCCAAAGCTCTGCCATATCTCCTAACATATTTACCACATGCTTGGGTGAGAGATGTTTATGGTTGTGTGGTTTGAGTGTATGGCGGTTTCTTACCTAGTACTATTGGGATAATATAAATATTAGATAATGTGCATAAAACTTCAGTGAGGAAATGGTATCTAGATATCAAAATGTGTAGGTTGTATTACATGCTATATGAAAGATCCAGCAGGGATATATCTTGAGTACACATGGTAGGACTCATTGCTCCAGCATCATATCTATAGCAGAGGATGACCTAATCTGTCATCAATGGCAGGAGAGGCGATTGGTCCTGTGAAGGTTCTATGCCCAAGTGTAGGGGAATGTCAGGGCCAGGAAGTGGGAGAGGGTGGGTTGGTGAGCAGGGAATAGGGGGAGGGAATAGGTTGTTGTTGTTGTTGTTGTTGTTTTCCAGAGGGGAAACCAGGAAAGGGGATAACATTTGAAATGTAAATAAAGAAAATAAGTAATTAAAAAAGTGAAAAAAAGATGAACTGGTAGGTCTAATATAAAGGCTAGCCATAACAAGTAAGGAGAATACCTTCATTTGAAAAGTTGACATCATTTGTATGTCAAACACTCATGGAAAAGGAGCTTTTCTCCAAATAGAGAATCTAAGAGTATGATCTTAGGTGAGTCATATAGCTGATTTTCTCCTGGGCATAAGCCTTTGTCAAGAGGTTTCTTTAAAGCTCAGTTACTGTGACTTCTGCTGTGTGGGGACTGACCAGGAGCTGAGCTGTTTAACAATTTAGGACTTTCCATATTATAGTTTGAATCTGAAATGCCCCCCATAGCGCATGTGTAGGATCCCGAGATAGCACCTGAAGTCTTTGTACCATTGTGCCCAGACTGTGGATGTAGGCCAGTAAAGGCAGGAATCTAGTGCGCTGCTTCTGGTTCTCCAGTTTGCTTTTTGACTTGCTAACCTGGGAAGTAGCAGGGAAGTATGAGTACAAGCTCATACTTCCATGGACCACAATGCTCCACTCTGCCTTCTCTGCAATGATGAACTGTATTCCCTTGTGAGCCAAACTGTGAGCAATATAGATGGTGGGAGTTGATATTTACTGGATAAGTTGCTTATTGTGTCCCAAGTGCCACTCAGTTCTCAATACAGTAAGCCAGCTTATTTATCTTCCAACCCCCCCCAAAAAAACAAAAAAAAAACTCTACATTTTTTATGGCTTTTTCTTCATTTTGTATTTGATAAAACTTAAACCCAGAACATTAAGACTTGATAAGAACAACTGATTATGTCATTATATATGATCAAATGATGATAGCTGATTCGCTATTCAGTTATTCAGTGATCTAGCTGGTTCATTGCCACTCTGGCTCAGGAATTTTATATTGAAAACTTTTACAACCAAAGAGCAGATGAACTGAATTAGAACTACAACTTCCTACTTTGTAAAGTGGGTTGTTGATCAAGCTTGACCTGTTATGCTGAGGGACAGGCATTTTTGGTTGGTTGGTTGGTTTTTGTGTGCCTGTGTATGTGTGTGTGTGTGTGTGTGTGTGTGTGTGTGTGTGTGTGTGTGTGTGTTTGTTTTCTCTACTCAGGCTATTACAACAGAATAGGAGGATAATAGACTGAGACTTGATGTGTATATATACTGAGATGTGGGACAAAATTTGTTGGGAAGGTAGGAACTCAGTGTTAAGAACAATGTTTCAGACTTTACTTGGTCTCTCATTTCTCAGATTATCTATTCTGATAAGAGGGTCTGGTTTAATTTTTTCCAAAAATGACATTTGCTTATATTTCAAAGGTGCTAGAATAGGTGCCCCCCCCCCAGATTTTCAGACACATTAGGTAGTGAATTCTAGCAGCCACTCTTCCAAGGACAAGGGATGTTTTTATTCTTGGTTTTAAAGATTAGTGCTATTCAAGGTGAATGGTCCCTGCACTGGGGGTAAGCTATAAGCTTG
>JADRCD010237996.1:11231-22012 GCA_019843815.1 Montemys delectorum
ACACACACACACACACACACACACACACATGCACTAAATGAATGAATAAATAAATAAGTGTATGTTTTAAGAACAGGCTGACTGCAGTGATTCAATGTGATTTCTGAGACTGAGCTTTGCGAGCCCTTCAACTTCCACTGCAGCTCTCTTAGAACTCTACCCTCAGGCAAGCACACATGAGCACCTGTCTAGAAGCCACCAAATAGGAATTAACTTAAAGAAGAATGAAGGCATTCAAGTGATGTCCCACTACAACTGTTAGATAGGTGTGTGGGCTCTCTTGTACCTACTAGCCATTTCACAGCTGACGGGAGCCATATGACTGAATACAGGCACCTAGGACAGAAGACACAGCCAAATCTCAGAAACCATACATGGTTGCTTCTCTAAGATTCTAGAGTTGGGGGATGGCACTAACTGAAGTGGAAACTGCTGTGAAGACTGCGACAAAATTCTAAACCATGTGGCATTGGCCTTGGGACCAGATGAGGGGAAGGAGCTGGCAGGACCAGATGGGGTTCTGCGGAAGAAAGAAGTGCCCTGTGTATATGTTCTGTTACTCATAGTGTCTCTAATTGGTTTGTCTAGCTACAGTTTCCTAAAGAACTCTGGAAATGTCAAGTGGCTTCTTCTGGCTTTATTTTACAAAACACTAGAAGAATGAGAGACAGACCTAAGAAGGAGCTGATTTGTTTGTAAGCACAGGCTAGAAACAAAGAAGGCCCAAGCTATAGTGGGTTGTGAAATACGATGGTTAATAATTCTTAATCTTTCCAGGAAAAGAATGAGCAAAGAAAGAGCTTCAGGTATGACAAAGCAAGGATGTGTCTATAGGTCTCATGACTAAGAACTTAGGGTCTAAAATTTTTAGACTCCTCATAAGTGAGATCACACAGGTTCTTTCTTTCTGTGCCTGGCTCACTTTATTTGATGTACTGTCCTTTAGGATAATCTTTGTAGCAAATAGCAGGATTTCTTTATTATTTTTTTTTTTTAGATATTTTCTTTATTTACATGTAAATTTTCCCTCTCCCAGGTTCCCCTCCAAAAAACAAACAAACAAACAAACAAAAACAACAAGAACAAACTCCTTTTGCCTCCTCCCTCCCCATGCCTGCCACCCCACCCTCTCCCACTTATTGGCCCTGGCATTCCCCTACACTGGGGCACAGAACCTTCACAAGGCCGAGGTCCTTTCCTCCTATTGATGATCGAATTTGCAATCCTCTACTATACACATGCTGCCAGAACATTCAGTCCCACTCTGTATAGTCCTTGATTGGTGGTTGGGTCCCTGGGAGCTCTGAGGGTACTAGTTAGTAATTGTTGTTCGTCCTAAGGGGCTGCAAACCCTTCAGCTCCATAGAACCTTTCTCTAACTCCTTCATTGGGGACAGTGTACTCAGTTCAATGAATGGTTGTGAGCCTCTACATCTGTATTAGTCAGGTATTGTCAGAGCCTCTCAGGAGATAACTATATGCTTGTCCTTCCTTCAGTCTCTGCTCCATAGTTAATCTCTGCCACTCCTTCTGTGTGTGTTTGGTTCCCCTTTTTAAGAAGGAATGAAATGTCCACCTTTTGGTCTTCCTTCTTCTTAAGTTTCTTGAGGTTTGTGGGTCATTCTTCCTATATTCCAAACTTCTGGGCTAATAACCACTTATCAGAGAATGCATACCATGTGTGATCTTTTGTGATTGGGTTACCTCACTCAGGACAAAGAATTCTCTACTGATGAACACCAAATGGCTGAGAAACACCTAAAGAAATGTTCAACATCCTTAGTCATCAGGGAAATGCAAATCAAAACAACTCTGAGATTCCACCTCACACCAGTGAGATTGGCTAGGATAAAAGACTCAGGTGACAGCAGATGCTGGAGAGGTTGCGGAGAAATAGGAACACTCCTTCATTGCTGGTGTGATTGCAAACTGGTACAACCACTCTGGAAATCAGTGTGGCGGTTCCTCCGGAAATTGGACATAGTTCTACCAGAGGACCCAGCCATACCACTCCTGGGCGTATACCCACAAGATGCTCCATCATGTAATAAGGACACATGCTCCACCATGTTCATAGCAGCCTTATTTATAATAGCCAGAAACTGGAAACAACCCAGATGTCCCTCAACAGATGAATGGATACAGAAAGTGTGGTACATCTACACAATGGAGATCTGGATTTCTTTATTTTTATGTCAAAATAATGTTCCCTTGTTGTCTTAGTTAGGGTTACAATTGCTGTGACGAAACACCATGACCAAAGCAACAAGGGTAGGAAAAGGTATATTTGGCTTATGTTTCCACATCACAGTTCATTAACAAAGAAGACACGAACTCAAACAGGCAAAAATCCGGGGTCTGGAGCTCATGCAGAGGCCATTGAGGGGTGCTGCTTACAGTCTTGCTTCTCATGGCTTGTTTCTCAGTCTCTTTTCTTATAGAATCTAGGACCACCAGTCCAGGGAAAGCACCACCCACAAAGGGTCAGCCCCTCCCCCATCAATCACTACTTAAGAAAGTGCTCTACTTCTCACTTGAGCTTCCCATCTCTCAAATGGCTCTAGCCTGCGTCAAGGTGTCACAAAACTAGCCAACACACTGGTAGATCTCCTTTATCTACTCATGAATGTATTTCTCTTTTATTTTGGTATGATTTCACATATAAATTTATCAAGTCATCATAACACACACACACACACACACACACACACATACACACACAGAAATAATATTTCAACAATACTGGAAAGCAAAAGAGAGAATTAAAAAGATTTTATGTCACTGACTTGGCCATGACTTCACCAGACAAACCAGTTTCTGGGAATCTTCAAGGTATTCTCCCAAGCAGACTCACATATGCCCAAAGTTCCTTCCAAACTTTGCATTTGGGCAGGGTATACAATGAATTGCAGATGTATTTTTAGTACAGCAACTTACATTGGAGAGACAGGACAGTTCAAAGGAACAGAAGATATCAGACTCATGACTTTGTGCTAGGATAAAGGCTAAGAAGATGAGTCACAGCCAAGAGCTACTCCTAAGCAAGAACAAGAGGATTGTCTTTGCCCATGGGTCACAGTGGTCATATGCATCTTGGTGGAGTTCAAAAGGATTTTGAACCTGATATCTACCTCCTCTTCATTCTGTCCATGCTAGAACAGAATGAAATACTGTAATATCTTATTCTTTCATTGCACATGAGACAGGTGGGGACAGATTACCATTTATTTATTTATTTATTTATTTATTTATTTATTTATTTATTTATTTATTTTAGCTCCCAGGTCTATGGAAGAGAAGGAATCAGCACATAGTCTTGTCTGAACCTGAAACAGATATAGACGGCACAATCTAAAAGGGAGAGCTTGATACCAAAACTAGTGATAGATGAGACTTTTATCACCTTGGGAAAAAACTTGTATTTTGCATGTAGAAAAAAAATGCAAATAATAGTAACTCAAAAATTGAGTTTAAATTTTAAGCCACAATATCCATGGCTCCTGTATGCATCCACATCTTGTGAATTTGTACTTCCTCCCATCAATGGGTAGAATTGATTTTTTCCTCCCTTAAGTTGATCTCATGTTGCCTTGGTGAGATTAATAATGCAGCAAAGTGAGTTTATGTTTTGACTCCTAGAGGCTTTAGAGGTCAGCCATTCCACATTAGTGTCCAAGATCACTGTCGGAGAATTACTGTATAAGAAAGGAGCCTATTGCAGAGCACTGAGAACTAAATGTCACATCTCATAGTCAGAGCCAACTGGCAGATGAGTCATGTTGGATGGTAGAGTTCAGCAAATGGTGCAGGTGAATTTAACCTCATGGGAACCCAGGGAAGCCAGCAGGCCTAGGCATCTGATATTCATTCTCTCCCACACCCTGACAAACTTGAGTGCGTGGTCCTCATGGGAAGAAAGACTTTTGGAGTCGTTTCCCAAGCAACCAGCTCACTTCTTGTCACATTACATAAGTATTCATTATAAATCTATCCACATTGGCTTAAAATTAGCCAGCCACACACACTCTGGACCAGATGTGAGTGATTTTTTTTATTTTAGTTTGTTTACTTACATGTTTATTTTTAGGTAGAGATTCATTGTGTAGCCCTACACAACTGGCTTGGAACTCACTATGTAGACCAGGTTGGCCTCAAACTCCAAGACCCATATGCCTCTGCCTCCCAGATGTGGGCCTCCAGGCCTAGCTGTTCACTGGTTTAAGCCATAGAGTTGTGAAAGGGTTTTTTTGTTTGTTTGTTTGTTTGTTTGTTTGTTTTGGTTTTTTTTGTTTTTCGAGATAGGGTTTCTCTATCTAGCCCTGGCTGTCCTGGAACTCACTCTGTAGACCAGGCTGGCATTGAACTCAGAAATCTGCCTGCCTCTGCCTCCCAAGTGCTGGGATTAAAGGTGTGCGCCACCATTGCCTGGTGTAAAAGAGTTTTATACACAATAAAGACTAACTGAAATATTTTACTTATGTGACAGACCTATTAATATACATGTGTAGTGTGTGTGTCTCTGTGTGTGTGTCCATGTCTGTGTGTGTGTGTGTGTGTGTGTGTGTGTGTGTGTGTATGATTGTTCCATGATGAAAAGATTCCAGGTTTACTTGTTTACTTGCTTGTTTATCCTTTGGGATTTTTGTGTTCTGGTGAATTAATAATGGAGGAAAGTACGCCAAGGAACAGGACATTCAAGCTGGCACCAGCACAAGCTGGTGGCAAAGTCAGACAGAAGAAAGAGTGAGCAGAGATCAATAGACTTTTGGAAAGAGTGACGCCCTAGAGAGGAAAGAGATCAAGGCATATTTGTAAGACATCGTGGCTCTGATTACTGCTGCTATTCCTTTTCAAGTAAATGTCAGTAAAGGCAGACTTTCTTAAGACTCTGGGAATTAGAGTTGTACTTACTCGGCACGCAAAGCTGGTTACTAGAGCAAAATATCCTAGTTGTATTAAAATCACATTGAAAGATGTAGTGGTACCCATCACTTTAAATGCAATGCTCACAGGGGGAGGAAGATACAATCATCCAAGTTAGGCTCTAAGACAAGGTACCGGCACTGTTGATGTTAAGAACCAGATAGACTTGTTCCACCAGGCTGTCCTTGCCATTCCAGGGGTTGATGGCATCCCTGCTCTTTGCCCTTTAGGTGCCAACAGCATCCCAACTCCATCCTGGTAATTAGAGATGTCTACAAGTAGTGACAACATCTACTGGATCATCCCAGCTGAATCATCCCAGCCGATAGCCAGGATCTAAACTATGCCCTGCACATCGACCTGGGCATGGACCAGCATGAATCTTGACTGCTGTTGTTAGGATATTTGAGACAGAGACTCACTGTGCAAGTTTTTCAGTTTAATTTATTTTATCTCCAAACTATCATATTGGCCTATTTCTACAATAAATTTGCTTATTTTGGGTAGAAATCATTGATCTTATAATAAGTTGTTTGTAAAATGCCAAAATTCAGTGAGCCTAAAAATGTTGGTGGTAGTTATATAGAACTTACACAACTCTATCCAATCTAATTTAAATTTTAGATGACAGCTCTCTCAAGGAAGCACAGTAGCTAGAACCTGAATCAAAACTACTTGTAATTTTATTTTTATCTGATTTAATGTGGATACTTTTCTCAGAAGTCAAAGTATCTTCGATTGCCACAGCTCCAGTTGAGGACCATACCTAATGAATGCCATGGGTACCATGTGACAATTCTAAAATCCTAACCATTCTGGCATTGACAACAGGCCTGCCTGCTTAGATGTCTTCATAAAAGACTATGGACAGAACAGTGGTTAGAGATGTCTGCCCACAAGAGGCAATCATAGTACAGAGACAGAACCAAAACACGTAAGGAGAGGTAGACAGAGGCCTCTTCTGCAGCTGTCCCTGATGGTAGCTCCTTTAATGCTCTTTATGTCTGATAATAGTAGTAAGCTAAAGTTGTTTCAGCAAAAATTTTATACTTTGGATATCCTTTGTTTATGGATACAGTTGCTGCACTGTGCCTTTTGTAAAGAGAAAAAAATATCTACACAGTGAAACAATCATAATGCTTTGTATCTACAGGACAGGTGAAGTGACACTTTCCTGACCATGATCCCATTTGATCTATAAGCCAACTGCTGAGCACAGCAGAGCAGGTGCTGTGAACCCGGATAGAAACAAGGAAACTAAAGCAAACTGGAGGTCAAGCAGCAGAGATGCTACTGGGGACCTGAAGGGAAGACTATGGAATGAAATAAGAGACAAAACGCCATGGGAGCTCACTCACATGGGATATAAAGAACTAAGGAGTAGGATGGTGCTTACCTCAGGCTAGGAAATAGAGTGGAGAAAAGGGGTCAGAGGCTAGCAGGTCCATAGTATGAATGAGTTCCACTGTTCTATGGCACTATAGGGTAACATACTTGATAATGATGTATTATGTTCTAAAGTTAGCTCAGTGGTACATTTGAATGTAAGAAAATGGCAAAAGTCTAAAGTGAGGTATATGCTAATTGCCCCAAATTAGCTAGTACCCAATGTATGCATGCACCAAAAACATTGCTCCCTAAATGTGCAAAAATCATATGCCAGTCAAAAATAAAATGAACTTTAAGAGAGGAATCTTTAGGTAAATACTATAGATAAAAAGAAAATTATAAATACAGATATTTATAAAATGTAGTGAAGGCTAGAGAAGATTGGATATGGAGAGATCAGTATTCAGGTGCTGAGTCAATTTGAACTGGATCCATAAACTGACCCTTCAGTTTCCTTAACCGTCTCATTTCCCTGAACCCATCCTGTGTGTGTCAAACTGAAAGGATGGTTTGGTTTTTTTTGTTTTTGTTTTTGGTTTTTGGGTTTTTTGTTTGTTTGTTTGTTTGTTTTTTGTTTTTGGTTTTTGATTTTTATTTTTTTTTTTTAGACAGGGTTTCTCTGTGTAGCCCTGGCTGCCTTGGAACTCACTCTGTAGACCAGGCTGGCCTCCAACTCAGAAATCCGCCTGCCTCTGCCTCCCAAATGCTGGGATTAAAGGCGTGCACCACCACCGCCCGGCTGGGTTTGGGTTTTTGAAATTTAATATCTGAGACAGGAATCAAAAGTCCAAGTTTTGTGTGAGAAAATAAAACTTAGCAGCAGCATAAAATTCACTTTCAGGTTTGTTTGGTTTTTTTTTGATTTTTTGTTTTTAAGGGACTGTTCTGAGGTTATGGACAATGTGGGGGAGGAAGCTCCCCAGCCGGCTCCATGATAAGCTCCTATGGAAACTGTGGGGGATGTGGGGGATGCTACCCCAACAGCTGAGGCTTTTCTTGTGGAATTTAACAAGACTGCCGTGTAGACATCCATCTGATCTGGTGAGTTTCCAATTAGCACCAGAGCTGCAAAAGAGATAGGGCCATCTTGCCGCATGAAAAACGAAACAAAAACAAAACCAAAGCCAAAAACTAACCAAAAGTCTTTTGCAAGTAGAGGAACAATGCCTCATTTGGCAAGAAGGATGCCACAGCTATGGAGCCCTTTCTGTACAGCCGCAAGCTCTCAGACAAACCAGTGCAGTGAAAGGATATGAACTACCGAAGGTTTCCCGAAGCATCTTCATGTTATCGCTTACATCAACATTAAAATACTAACATGCTACAATTCGGGCTAGTGAGATGGTTCAGTGGGTAGAAGACGCTTGCTGCCAAGTCCAGTCTTGAGGTCTATGGCCTCTACACATGTGCACTGCTATAAACGCCTCCATACAAAGCACACACCCAAACACGCGAAGGACATAGTATGTGAGAATCAGAACACGGTGAGTAGGCAAGACAGGGAAAGTAGTGGATCGATCTCACTGTCGAGAAACTTAGTATCTCAAAGTCAGTGTAGGCTTTAAAAATAAATGGGATTGTCCCAAGTCTGCACAGCTTTTCTCTACTGGGTATGTTTAACATTTGGCTTTTATTATTTTTTCATTAAACTTAATCTTTTATCTTGATCAGGTTCATATTTTCATCTTTTGAGACTCTATGTTTTACATTATTGCTAATATTATTTCTTGTTCTCACCCTGTGCCAAACTTTTTTTTTAACCTTTCGACATCTTAATGCCATTATTATTTTACAATAATAAAATAACTTGATATAATTTGAGTTTTATTTTGTGGTGCCCATACGGTTAACATACAAAATAATTTACAATTTTTAACACAAACTGGGGATGAAGTGAGGTGAAAAAGTTAAGAGCCCAAAAGAGTAAAATTAAAATATACAGTCAAATTGTGGCTTAAAGAGAGATATTGGAAATTTCAATAACAATTCCAGTCTGGTTAGTATAGTCAGGACTTCCCCGGTTGGACAGTCATACAATGGCCACCAGAGGGCACTGTAGTTCCCAGCTGCTTCAGGACTGTGGTGACATCCTGATTCTGTCAATAGGGAAGATCCAGATTCCCAGGACCCTAGGCCACTTCCTCTCACAGGGACTTCCCTGACAAATAGCATTTGTTATCACTAGTGGGTCCCGACCCAGCGACGGGCTTATTTGTAAGCTTATTGGTAATGTACTTGTGCTTATTTTATTTTATTTTTTATTATTATTTTTAATACGATCGTATCAACTAGTGAGAGCCTATGTGGCTGGCGTAACGTTGCAGATAGTCATCACTTCTGTTATCCAATTTAAACATTTGTAACAACTCCACGAGGCCTTATTCATACCAGGCTCTCCGAATCCATCGCCCACAGGTTGCCAGAAGGAAATGGCACTCTTTACCTCTAAGCCTTTTCCTTCTAGATTCTGAGTAAAGGAACATGTTTAAAGGCATAGTGAGGACAACTGAGCCCTTCCTAACCCCAGCCTAACTGGGGCTGTCAAGGTCAATCAACCTGCTCAAGGTAGCGCCACCAGAGGGCACTGTAGCTCCCAGCTGCTTCGGGATTTCAGTGACATCCTGACCCTGTCAAAAGGGATTCCCAGGATCCTAGGCCACTTCTGCTCGCATATGACAAGCCATACACATTTGTCTACCACCCACACCTGGATCTCCAATCACTTCACTCCGTTCTCATGCACAAACTTACAACAAGAATAGTTTCCAAAATATTTTGTGCCAGCAACAGGCAAAGTAGATACTATTCTAAGCCTAGAGATGGGGTGTCCAGAATAGTGTCCCAGCAAGTAAAGGCATAGGTCAAGTGAAATCCTTCTAGCACTCTGTCCCTCTTTTCCATGTTAGCAATGATTTGGCTAGAAACCAGCTCCCTGGTAGATTTGGCTGCTTAGTTAGGCCAGATATATTCCAGCATATTTTTGACATTTTGACCCCCAGTTTTTCCTTCTCTAACGTTTTTCCATCCTAATTCTCAGGCTATTGCATTGCTGCTCTGGGTCTGTCAACGGGAAACACAATGCAACCAGATGTTTTTGGAAGCTGGCTCCCATGGGAGCCCATGGTGTCATTTCTGTTCCACACATCCACCTTTGCTGCCACTTCACAATCACGTTTATCTGTGGAAACTGTCGGGGGTGGGGAGGGTTTGTGGGATGTGCTCTCAGTAACTATAATTTCAGGGGTATGAGAGAAGCAGCACTGGGATGGAGGGAGATGCCAAACCAGGACACAATTTTATCCCGGAAGCTGGGGTAGTCTACAGTGATGTTCTCAATAGAAGCAAGAAACGGCCATTACAACTGATCAGCAGCCTGATATGGGCTGGTCCCTGGGAGGGGCTAGATTCCTCAAAGGCTGATGGTGAGTCCCGAGGACAGACTAATCTGGTAGCTTTGGCAGGATGGAGAATGAGTGACTCCCAGCTGAAGGACACACCCAGTCTGTACGGCAGAACACAGCTTGTTAGTCCCAGTGTGAGTTACGAAGTCCAAAGGGAGAAGAGAAATGCAGCTCTGGTCTGGTGTGTTGTGTTACATTAGAGACATTACATTCAGAGCATCGCTCCCAGGTATCCTTGACACCAGAACCAAGCCTTTATCGTTAGGAGGTGCTGCCCGCTCCACTTATTTCAAAGAGGACAGTGTGCCTAAGGCCCTCTCTGTGAGTCTTGGATCCAAATGAGTGCACACATACTGGGTAGTGCAAGAAAAAGGAGAGGATCGCACCTGTCGGGAGGCTGGCAGACACAGCAAGCTGTCCAAAATAGACTAAGTCCTTAATTTACTACTTGGGATCTTTCCTTGCCAATCTATATACGTCCCAAGCCTAACCAGCCGGGCCTGATGTGCCTTTCCATACTGAGAGCCAGCAAGTGCACCCTTCTTACGCCTCCTACCACAAAATACCAGCATCCGCTATCTGCTTGGGCTTTCTTCCTGGTTTCCATTTTGCTATTCATCCATGCTTGATGTTTCTGTGCAGGTGATGCCACCCTCTTGGCTTTACAAAGCGTGGTCATCCAGGAGCCCAGGGAAATGAGAACTGAGGAGGAGCTGCCAAGGAGCAACACATAGGCAGGATCTCAATTTAAAAAAAAAAATAGAAAAAAAACCCAGATTTTTAAGAAAAGTTATGTGCTAGCGTGTGTGTATGTGTGTGTGTGTGTGTGTGTGTGTGTGTGTGTGTGTTTGTAGGTAGGTAGGTAGGTAGGTAGGTAGGTATGTGCATGTGAGTGCTGAGGTCAGAGATATTGGATCCCCTTAGAGTTGGAATTATTGACAGTTGTGAGCCTACATATGGGTTCAGGAGAGCAATAAGTGCTGAGCCATCTCATCTCTCCAATCAGCCAGCCTGTTTGCTTGCTGGCTTTCTTTCTTTCTTTCTTTCTTTCTTTCTTTCTTTCTTTCT
>JADRCD010237997.1:0-20270 GCA_019843815.1 Montemys delectorum
CTCCCTTTTCCTTATTAAATAAAACTGCTTTATTAGTACAAAATGACTAAAATACAGTGACCAAGATTTATTGTATATCTCCACATCTTCACTCAGGGAAAAGATGTGAAGTCTTTAACAAGCTTGTCTAGAACACCCAGCCTGCAGGTCTGTGAAGAGGCGTTCCATACTCTGAGAAGTCAGTTACAGTTTCGTTCCTGAATTTTCTCACTCATTTGTCTATTCTTTTAACCACACTCTTTTCTAGCAGCCCCTACCTTCTGTGGGAACAAGTTAAGGGTCATTGTGTGGTAGCTGGTCCTTTTCTTTGACTGCTGAGGTTCATACTGCTATTATTTCTCTTGCTGATTCATTTCAGGGGCTGGTGCCTCAATGCCTTATGATGGTAATAACCCAGGAGATAATGACAAGTACTTGCTACAAATAAGCTCAGTTCAGTGGTCAATAAATATGTTTCTTTGTTTTATTTTGTTTTTAATTTTGGCTTTCTGAGTTGGGGTTTCTCTGGGTAGCCCTGGCTATTCTGGAACTTACTCTGCAGACCAGGCTGACCTCAAACTCAGAGATCAACCTGCCCCTGCCTCCCAAGTGTTGAGATTAAAGGCGTGTATCACTACTGCCCAATGGTAAATATGTTCTTTAAAAAATTGTACCCATATTTCAAGTAACAAGACCAATTAGATTTGTTTGTTTGTTTTTGTTCTTGGCTTTCCTTTCAAAGACATGAGTAGCTTGCATGTGCGAAGGTTTGCACTTCTTTTGTACTGATGCATTTCTGTTTGTGCTTGATGCCTGGCTGTGAAGTTTATGGACAACGTAGATCACATTTTTGATTTCTTAAGGAAAGAGTGATCTTGTCTCCATGAGTTGAAGTCACAATGGGTATAGGTCTAGTGAGACCTTCCTTGGTCTGAGGTTTATAAGCTCAATTATTTCTATATATATATATATATCTACTAAGCTAGATCTTCTTTGTTGAGCCAGAGGTATCTGGCCACTGGGTTCATAAAATGGGTTCTGCCTCTTACATATAGTTCTACCTTCTAACAGATGAACATTTCCTTACATGCACATAAACTTGATAACACAGCTTCCCTGTCTGAAGGTGGAAAACGAGTGGAGTTTTGCTTCTAGGCAACACCCATTTTATTGCTCCCCCAAGGGACCATTCCACATAGGCTTAGCTGCAAGTTTCTATTTTAGATGATCACATCTCACTAAGAGGCCAAGAAGGTCATTCCTTCATGGCAGATGGGGGATGGGGAATGGAAAAACAGTGACATCTTAGAAAGAACCACTTTACTCTTTCTCATGAGTATTTCCTGCTTTTCCAGGAAATTTTTGGGTATATTTTTAAATTTTAGACGAGTTTTCAATTTATGGAAGAGTTATAGAAATGCTATGAGGTGTCCCAAAGCTAATCCTGTTACCCCTCTATTGAAATGCTATTCTGGCATAATTGTCATCATTAGTGAACAAATAGTGATGCATTCTTATTCAATGAACTAATCCTTCCTTAAGATTTCTTTGGGTGTCTTTAATGTCTGTCTTTAGTTTGGGGAGTCCATCTATTTAGGCATTTTATCTTGTAATCTTTCATCTTGCATCTCTTTATTGTGACAGTGTCTCAATTCTTTCTTTGGGGATGGCAGCGTTTGACAGTTTTGACCAAGATTGGTCAGATTCTTTACAGACATTTCCTCAGTTTGGGTTTATCTGGATTTATTTATTTGTTTTCCTCTAGATTACATTAAAGTTTTCATTTTTTTGAAAGAAGAAAACCACAGAGTTAACATGATATTTTTGAGATACCTATAGTTTAAATCATTTATCATTGATGACAGATTTTTTTTTTTTGAGATGCTGTCTTAGGTTTCTATTCCTGCACAAACATCGTGACCAAGAAGCAAGTTGGGGAGGAAAGGGTTTATTCAGCTTACTTCTACATTGCTGTTTATCACTAAAGGAAGTCAGGACTGGAACTCAAGCAGGTCAGGAAGCAGGAGCTGATGCAGAGGCCGTGGAGGGATGTTCCTTACTGGCTTGCTTCCCCTGGCTTGCTCAGCCTGCTTTCATATAGAACCTAAAACTAACAGCCCAGAGATGGTATCACCCACAAGGGGCCCTACCACCTTGATCACTAATTGAGAAAATGCCCTACAGCTGGATCTCATGGAGGCACTTCCCCAACTGAAGCTCCCTTCTCTGTGATAACTCCAGCCTGTGTCAAGTTGACACACAAAACCAGCCAGTACAGAGTCTGTCTAGCTTTATAGCTCAGGATAGTTTGAAGTTATGATTCTCCTGACTCAGGTTTCTGGGTGTTGTAATTACAGGCTTATGCCACCATTCTGGGTATAATGTTGGCTTTTTATTACCTAACTGAGGCAGTGCCTTCATTATAAAGCTAGTCTTTAATTTCTCAGTACTGTATTCTTTAGGAAGCCATGATGTGCATTCCACATTTGAGAACTGGGATGTCATGTTTTCCTTCCTTGAGAGTGCAGTAACTGTATATATTAGTTGTCACTCTTCTGAATAGGAGATTTGCCTATCTGGTCCAGTTAGTTAATACAGGTTGTTTTGCTGACTCAAGAATATTTATTTTTTTGCTCATTGTTCCAGCCTAAACTATTGAATGCTCTTGAAGTTGCTTCCTCCATCCTGTTAATATACTCCTAGAGTCTTAAAATACTAGGCAAAGACTATACAGTTGAGTTATATGTTTCTTTCCCAGCTTTTAAGCACTTCTTTATACTTCTTAAAGCAACAAGCAGCACCGGAATTACCTGCATACTCTCTCCTTCGGGCTTGGAGTCAGTTTTCTTCAGAGCATATTTTCCCAAGGAAAGTCGTATTAGAAAACAATGTCTGGGTGTTGATTAGCAGAGGAATTTTTTGATGTTTTATTTTAGAATCTGTCTATGCTAGTCAGTTTTCTGTCACGAACCTAACTCTCAGAGAAAATCAAGTGAAAGGAGGAAAGACATTTCAGCTTACAGTGTCAGAGGTTTCAACCCATGAGACTTGGTCCTGTTGTTTCTAGGCCTGTGATGAGATGGGAGATAGTGACAAGGAACATTTGCTGGAGAAAAACTTTTCACTTAATTCTGGCCAGGAAGTAGAGAGACAGAAAGAAAGCAAGGGACGGAGGACAACATGCATCCTTCAAGGGTGTGCCCAGCCCAGGGACGTCTGTTCTCTAGCAAGATTCCACATGCTTTAGTTCCTGTTACTTCCCCACAGCATGTTTAGATATGAATCTGTCAGTGGAGTTATCCACTGATAGTCCAAATCGCCTCTGGACATTGCTGCTTTGCAGAGCAAATCTTCAACACATGGCCTCTCACGAGTCATTTCAGAGTCCCAGAAAAAACTCTTCTGAGGTGGTATTATGTCATTATAGTTAGTACAATTTTATCTTTGAACAATTGGATTCTGATGTCTTCTTGAAGTAATTTAAAAGCAACAGCAACTCAGCCTACCCCTAGGGAGGAAAACATCCCTATTCAGAAAACCAGAGCAGGTATCTGTGTCTTGTCCTTTTGCTGACAACTGGGTGTAGTTCCTGATTGATAGATAGATGTTTGTCATCCTTTGCTCCTTCACTAAGTTATTCTGATGTCACTGTGATTTGCTGTCATCTGTTCTGTAAGCAGGAGGTAATGCAACTATTAGCATATATACTAATAGTTCTTTAAAATGTGATAATAAATATTTCTTATTGAAAACCTAAGCATAGTAGGTAATGAATTAGACACTGATGACTCCAGCCTAACTACAGAAATGATTTTCACTTATTATTTTCTTTTTCACTGGAAAACAGTAAACAAGTTTTAAATATTTAGCATTTTATTAAGTTTTCATGCATCTTTACACAATATAAAGTGTTTTGTATATTCTTAACTTTATGTGAATGATCACACATTATAGCCTTTCAAAGGTTGACTATGTTCGATACAAAATGGTCAAACCTTAAACATATATATATATATATATATGTGACATTATAAAGATCAAGTAAGTTATATTCATGTATTTAGAAAGAAGATACACATACATACACACATTTGTATTAAACAACAAAGAAAAAAGAAGTCATAAATTTGAAATAAAACAAGGTTGGGTATATGAGAGGATTTGGAGAGAGGAAAGGGAAGGTGGAAATGATGTTATTATATTGTAATCTCAAAAAGTAAGACAAAATTAATATAAGAATATTTACCCCTCCCAAAGTTTACTATGTACTTTTGATCCTTCCAATGTTTCGTTAGTTTATTCCTTTTCATTGCTATCCTTTAATTGTTTTTTTTTTAAATTTGGATTTTTTTATTTATATTAGATATTTTCTTTATTTACATGTAAATTTTTTCTTTCCCAGGTTCCCCTCCAAAAAACAAACAAACAAACAAAAACAACAAGAACAAACCTCTTTTGCCTCCCCCCTCCCCATGCCTGCCACCCCAGTATAGGGGAATGCCGGGGGCTATCCTTTAATTGTATAAAATAGAACACTCCACATATTTTCTTGTTCATGACCATTAGGATATCTTAATTCATTTGTCTTAATCAAATATTGCAGCAATGAAAATAAAAATATTTTCATGTGTTTGTGATGTGAAGTAAAGGCTCAGCCCCATCCCTGTGGCCTTTGTACTGCCAGAGTCTATCTTTAACTACACAATCTACGAACTTCTGATTTGAATTAACATACCAAACTATTTCTTCATTGTTGGAATCATACTCGTATGCACAATGCTGATAATGTCCTGCTGATGTCATGATCTGTACATCATTTTGTTAGTTTTCTTATTTAATGCAAACCTCAGCATTTGTTATAATTTTTATTTATTTATGTATGGAAATATAACAGTGACCAAGTTATAATAGTGACATTCAAGTTCCTTATCAAGTTGTCAATCTAAAGCTAAACACATTAGCTCATGACAACAATTGCACTGTGTTTGCATACATATATTTACAGTTGGTCTTCATTATTCATAGAATCAATACTTCAGATTGACTACTCACTAAAGATTTTATGTAACCTCCAGATGAATCTGATGTCACTTTTACAGCCATTTGCCAGATGTTCAGAGCATCACAACACTTGGGTTGCCTAGTTTATGTGTTCTCACCTGAAGTCCAACATGGTGATTTTCTTTTGCCTTTCAGTTTTAGGTCTTGTCCAATCACTAAAAGTTAGTTTTGGAGCCTAATGAGCACTATGCTTATGTTGTCATTTATGAATTTTTTGTTGACTTTACTGTTTTTTTTTTTATGACACCCACACTTCCAAGTGTAGTAATGAAGTACTTGTGTATTTGTAAGAGGGCTGTCATGTGTCATGTGTATGGAGAAAATACATGTTTTAGATAAACTTTAGTTTTTTTTTCATTTGAGTCATAGTTGGCTGAGTTCAAGGTTAATGAATCAGATATACATGCATTAAATATATATAAAATATTGTACCAGAGAGCCAGAGGAACCTACCCTTTGTATATCCCCTGAGAAGGATAGTTTAGTTTAGTATTCATCAATTTAATATCTGCAGTAGGCTATGTAGGCTATAGCTACTACAAAAAGAAATGACCATATCCTTAACAACAACAACAACAGCCAGTAACATCAGGATGAACTTCACATTGTTATGAAAAATTTTGTGAAATTTTGTTTCAGATAGACATGTATAGGTGGGACTCTGTGTGTGGAAAAGTTATTTCTTACTTTGGCTCATGATAAAGTTGTTTCTCAGCCACTGAGCTATGATAAGGTTTAAATTTACATTTCCTGGGATTGAAGCATTCACATGTATTAATGAAACTTGAGGTCAACCATGCTGATTTCTGTGTCTTAGGAAAAAGAAGAAAACCACTGCCAAGTCTCAGCTAAAGTTTTTAGAAGCAATGGCTCCATTCTCAAGAGAGCCAATATAACAGTTGTGCCGATCAGCAATCCTGAGGTCTCCTAACTTGGTTTAGGTTGCCCCGTAAGCTTGAGAACTCTCAATTTCAAAGCTGTCAGGATCTACCTTAGGGTTTCTCTTCAGGTCCGTTCCGCTCCAAGTGAAGTGGATATAACCCTCCTGGGACAGGGAGCTAGAAAGATTCTTTCCACATGATTGCTTGTGCATGAGAAACTCTGGGGAAATATAATCAGGGAAAAGAGAATGGGAAGATTATATGGGCTCCTTGGAGAACAGTCCGCTTGACACTGATGATGCACGTTGCACTGGTGAGCTTGTTAGGGAGTGTTTGGAGCATATCAAATGTTATTCAGCTCAACACTTGGAGTCAATAAAACTTAAATTATGCAAACATATTTTGGATCTCGTCGTTGAATCTCATGTTTCTTTAGCATCTCCCCTTTAATATCCAATACTAATATCCATCATAAGAGGGTTTGCTGTAAAGCTCTGCAATTGTAATGGAGAGTCTAATGCCTTGATATTTATGAGAAAAGTGAGAGAAAGAACCTCTGGAGCTGACCGTCCTGTGGACGATACGGGAACAAACATGACTTGAAATTTGTGTCTCATCTGTTACAACGTCCCCTGCATCTTCTAGACTTTATTCATAATGTATTTCAGCCCAGCAGAAAAACAGAGCCAAAAATATCAATGCAGCTTTCGAAGGCTTAGTTTCATAGCATTATATTGTAATTGTCTTTGGCTTCATCTTTAAAGTTCAGTTTTTATGCTTCTTCCTAGGTGGAAAAGTCTTGCCCTGAAGGGATGTCACTAACACTGTCAGTAAATAGGTGTTAAGGACGCCATGGGCTCTTTCTAAATTATATTAGCCAATTTCATTGCCCTTTCTGTTGGGATTTCTGTACCTCCTCTGTGTTGATTGGCCCTGGGCTTTGGCTCATGGCCTGTCTCTGCTAAGAACAGTTCCTTTTTGTGCTGTCTTTAACATTTGAGTCTGGTCCACAGAGTTCTTGTAACGTAGTAAAACAAAAAAAACACAAAGTGGTTTTTTTTTTTGTTATTTTTTTTTTTTACAAAACAAACAACTAAGCTAGTCTTAGAATCAATTTTCCAACTGACAAGTTCTAAGCTATTTGCACAGGCCTACGCTTGGGCTGCTGAAGTTCTTTTGGTAGGGAGAGCTTTATGAGTCTGTGGCTCTTGTTAAAGTTTGGATACATTAAGCAGGTGCCTCCCATTCTGAAGAACTGGGGATAAAAATCAAGGAAGGTTTTGGAAAGTCCATTCTTAACTCTTTCCGCCTGGCTGTTTTGCCTGCCAGATGGTTTAAATGTGTTGCTGTGTCACCATTACATTGACTCAGCTTGTCTCTGACCTTTGATTTACCTCACGGCACTCAACGCCAAAGGAAGCAGCTAAGTAGGAGCTTCAGCAAACAAACAGGCCTCCGTGCCTCCCTCGTGTGTTTACTAGAATCACCTGCTCGGATGGAGGCGCTCTCAGTGAGGCTCGGGATTCTTTCACATTAATAAAAAAATATTTCCAATGAGATCTAAAAGCGATAGTCATTGAGACTAGGAACAGCAGTTGCTCGATGGTAGAGAGACTGGGTGGCTGCGATAAAGGAGTAGGAGGAAGAAGGGGACTTACGTTCTATGGGACATATTTTGTCCAGTATGTATCTGTTGCCTGTCCAACGATGACAACAACAACAACAACAACAACAACAACAACAACAACAACAACAACAACTAGTGAATATAAAAAGGAAAGAGAGAGAAGAAATGAGCAGATCTGCCCAGGACTTTCACTAGTCCTAGTTTTGGGAAACACCCTGTATACCGTCTTTGTGGACTTGAAGTAAACATTGGGTTGATCCCTGGGCGTGTATTTCAGTAGATAAAATTCAAGGAAGACATTTGCTTTTGCTCCCAGGCAGCATCAAGGCAAGTTTCATTATGGATTTTCGATTTCATATGAGCTTTCAGACAGTGGGTGACAGATATGTAAACAGATAAATGAGCTATTACAGACCCGGGGGGCAAGCTATGGTGGGGCGCAGGAGAGGACCTGAAATTCCTCTTTGATCCCTCCTTTGATGAAAGGTTCCCACTCATGACTCCCACTCGCACTTACCCTGCCAACCACTCCCGTCATCTCAACCTCAAACTGATTCATTTTCTCTCCCAGTCGGAACTATGTGAACATTTTGAAATCTCTAGCCCCTTGTGGCATATGGCTAACACTCTCAAATGTTTACTTCCCAAGCGAGCAAATGTGGGAGCAATACCACACATAAAGTATTGGAACCTGGTATATAATTCAGTCAATGGTAAGGAGAGTTGATTAGCAGGCTGAGTCCATCCATAATGTCAAAACACTCAGAAGACCTCAAAAAGAGGAAGCTGTTTTGTAGAGAACTGGATAGGGCCAGAGCCAGGGCCAGGGCCAGGGCCAGGGCCAGGGCCAGGGCCAGGGCCAGGGCCAGGGCCAGAAAGATGTACAAACAGGAAGTCTGAGGACCAACAAAGACTGGAGAGTCAGTCCTAACTAACACAGCTGAGCTTCATTTCAGAGAGAGTACCAATGTTCCTAAGGAAATATACTGTTACCCCCAAAGCCCTCTTAGTTTTTTATTTTTTAAGGTACTGAGTTAGGTTTTTGTTTCTTGCAACATCAAGAACTTCAACGAACACATTATTCATGCACTAAGATTTTTAGAATAAGATAGGAAATACTTATAGTTCTGAACATGTGAATGTACATTTGTGTACTGAATTCATTTCAACCAGCTGCCACATGTTTGCATTAAAAAGGAGACAGGAAGAAAGAAAAGAGGGAGGGAAGGAAGAAAGGAAGGAAGAAGAGAAAGAAAGAAAAAAGAAAGAAAGAAAAGAAAAAGAAAGATGTTTGGGCTGGAAATAGAGCTCAGTGTTAGCGTTCTTCCTTAGGATGTATAAAGCCTCAAGTTCAATTCCAGGAACACAACACAACACACACACACACACACACACACACACACACACACTGAATAGATTGAAAAACATGAGTTACTTATTACTTTTGATACCTGAAAAGAATGATCTGGCCTATTATATTATAGTAAGTAAAGCAATGAAATAAATCAATCATTGGCATTTTTTAACTAGTCACCGTTGTTCATTGATTGATCTGAATGACCTAGAATGTTCTGAAGCATCTCCAAGGGAACCTGGGCAGTCAGAAATCTCATGATAAGGAAGTTGACATTGCTATAATCATTTAGCTGTTCTAGTAAGTTATTTAGGCTGACCTCAGAACCATTGGGAGAACTTTCAGTGTAAGCTATAGAAATAAAACATCTTACTATAATAACAAGGTCTAGAGTACAGGGATATGAATAAAATCAAGGAATTTCTGAGATGCTCAATTGCCTTATCTGATAATTAAAGTTTAGAGTCAATAAACACAAATTCATAAGTATGTCAAACTTTTCTCATTATTCAAAACTGAAAAGGTATTTGGATGCAGCACAAAGATTTCTAATTCTTATTGGTGTTTATAAGGAAAGAGAAATCTCTCCTGGTTCTTGGGAAACAAACTATGTGTATGCTATGCTTAATTGTGTGCACTTCACATCTTATATTTCGGTTCTTCTATTTCCTTCTCAACGATCTTTTACTGTCTCTTTTGTTAATGGTTTTATTATTGATGTGCCGTTTGTTTTAGACATTCCCTGTCCTTGGTAAGAAGGAATCAGAGGTCTGAATAATGAATAAATAGAAAGCATTCCCTTCTTTGGAGGCTGTGCTAAGGACCTCCTTTTGACCTATATGCCTTTGAATAAGAATTAACTTCTTCCCCATCCAAAGCAGACAGGGAATCCATGTCCTAGGACAGGACATACAGCTGTTCCCAGGGGCCATAGACCTTTGCTCTTTCTTTTGAATAGAATTTTAAAACCACTCATATCTAAAAACACAGGCTATTAAAGTACTGTGACTGATTTTATTATATGCAGGCTATTAATGACTACAAGCATTTATTAATAATGCATGCTTTCCTGCTTAGTAACAAATATTTCAAGGAACTAGTTGATATATATTTCCACTAACAGAGGACGAGCCAAAGCTTAGGAAAGACTCTAGAGTTGGGATTTAAAAAAAATACACTTTGGGCTTAAAATCCATTATAAATTTAACACTTTGAAATTCACTTTGGAAACCTTAACATGATATTGGAGGGAGGTATGAGATCCGAAAAGGAAACCTGGCAGTGATATATAACTTCACTCATTAACTCATCAGGCTCTTTAGCAACCAAGGTCCTGGTGCTCTCCACTGTCTTTGCAGATGGAAGGCCTTGGTGAAACTCTAGATTCTCCAACACCCCTTGCTTTGGCTCTGAGATTTTTCTTTTTCCTTGAAACATGTTGCTGTTTCTTTTTTAGCAAAGGATGGGCATTGTTGCTTTAGTGTATTTATTTATTTTTCCTTTACAAACTACTGTGAGCCCCCCAACCAAGAATCACAGCATTTAAAATGAGAGGCCTCTACACAGAGTACAAAGCTCCTTCTCTTCTTTTTCCTTTGCGATTCAAGACACAGTCCATCCATGTTGGCTGCTGTGAGTGCTTAAGCTGAGGAGAAGGAGAATGCTGATAGTGGCCTAGTGATAGTTTAAGAAAAGGGACACCCTGGGTAGAGCGACTAATTGATATTGTAAACTTAAACCTTAATTGTTTTAGATGATACAATGGTTTTCAACTATTGTTTTAATTAGAGTGATGGTTCGGAAATACTATGGGAATAGTAAATGGGGATTTGGGACCCAGGCACATGGAAGCTCATTATCAATTCTGTCTACTATATTTTTATGCCTGTATTGTAAATAGTTTTAGTATAAAGCTAAAAAAAAAGCAAGGCATTTAAAACAATGTTCTACAATTTTTTTTTCAGTCTTTCTTTCTGTTTGTTAGCTCAAGCTTTAGGCCTAGAAACTGTAAGGAACGAGAGCAAGCGTAGACTTGGTGGCCACTAGAGGTGTATATTTGCTGCTGTTGTTTTGTCTGGTGTCTGTGCAACTGTGTGTTACACAATATATACATAGGACATTCATTAAGTGGAAAATTCAAAATTCCTTTAAATGTCATTTAATGTCTTTCTTAGAAAACATTACATTGCTATGCTTCGTTTTTCTTTTTATTAGTTATCTGCAACCATGTAATAGCCCTTGGGACTTGGAAATATATTTAATCCTCATCTTGTGAGTAGTCTTATCAGCATATGTACGAACAAACATGCTACATTTACTTACTAAAAGTTTTAGGAAGACTTTAGCAGCCTCCCATCATTCTCAGAGAGAGTAGTAAGGGCTGAAAGCAAGTGATATTTTTAACTCTCAGTAGATCCTTCCTCATGTTATCTTAACATTCCCATGAATTCTATTCACAATTTTTATTTCCTACTATAACCAAATCAAATACTTTAAAACTTAGGCATAATGGAACAAGTTCAGAAGATGAAGTGCCAGCTGGATTTTGGCACCATTCCGCACATATTTGTCATCAAGAGTCAAACATAATAGGAAATAAATTAGCCAGATGAAAGCAGTTCGCTTTCACAGAAATGGAATAGACCATCGTACAGTCAGTGCTGTGGAATTCTGGGTCCTGCCTCTGTCACCAGCACCCCCCTCCTCTAATCAGTTTCAGCAGACATGGTGGGTTGAATTAACACCCGGAAATCTTCAACTACAATGAAACCAAATCATTCTGCTTACATCTCCTGTGTTTCTTCATAGCTTATGTTTATGCATTCAGTGTCCCGAAACTATGACAAGTGGCCTGATATTGACTGATTCTCAGTTACTATCCCCTTGGTGACTTTTGTCAGTAAGGCTGCCTAAACTTTTGGCCCCTAACACACTCTTAGGTTGCTTTTTGGAGGGCATTTTTGTGGGGGAGAAGGTAGAAGTTTTCAAAGTTTTAATTCCATTCTTTTTTTTTTTTTTTTTTGCATGTCTCTCTGTTATCCAGGACTTTTAGCAAAAAGTGATTCTAGTTCAAGACAATGACTCATATTTATCTTCCTCAACAGAAATTTTGAGCTCCTCTCCTTACACACAGACTTAAGTTCACTTGTTTCCCAGACATCATATATTTGGGATTTCAGATAAAGCTGTGAGTGTACCCATGTGTCTAGATTGCAGAGAAGTTCAAAATTGTTAGAGAAGAGTCACTAACTTGTCTAGAACAGAGTTGAAATATATGTACAGTGCCTGAGATCACCATGGCTTAGGATAAAAGACTGCCAAGTCACCGGGAAAAGCAATAGGCAGTGTCCTAACAGC
This sequence comes from Montemys delectorum, assembly GCA_019843815.1. Taxonomy (NCBI): domain Eukaryota; kingdom Metazoa; phylum Chordata; class Mammalia; order Rodentia; family Muridae; genus Montemys; species Montemys delectorum. The sequence continues at coordinate 12,260 of JADRCD010237997.1, forward strand.
TGTGATTTATTTATTGCTCTACATCACATATTGAACACTGAGTTAAAGATTGTATAGGATGCTCTGTTCTGGTGTCTGTAGGCACAGTTGTGACCAAACAATAAATAATATTCAAAGATTACCCTTTCCTATTGGTAATTTTTGGGTAATTAAAATTTTAAATTTTTTTTGTTGTTGAGAATTCATATATGAGCATTATCTTTATATAATTTTTGCCCTCTCCCTTTTCCAACTTCTCCCATAACCCCCATCTGACCTCATAAATTCCTTTCAAATTTGTGACTCTCTTTTCCTTTCATTATTGTTGTTATATATGCATCTTCATATAAATGTATACATAAATACAACATGCTGAGTTTATTTAGCATTGCTTGTATGTATGTATGTATGTATGTATGTATGTATGTTTAGAGATGGTCACTTGGGATTAGATAACCTATCAAGGGCCTTTTTTTCTGGAGAAAAGTGACTCTCCCTCTCTCAGGAGTCATCGCTCTTCATTTGGAGGAGAGGCCTTTTGAGATTTCTCCCATCCATGTTGGCATACAAACTGGTTTTTTCATGGTGCTGGTCTTGTTTGGATGACCATATCGTTGAGACGGTATTTTATGGCTGAATATTCCCTATCACATATAGAAGATATTACCTCACTTCAGGCTTCCTGGTCCTATGGCTCTCACAATCTTTAAGCCTCTTCTTCAATGTTTCATGAGCCTCAGGTTCAGGGGTTGTGTTGTACTGGGGGGAGGGCAGAGCTCATGGATGGTTGTCTTCTGCATTTTGACCAGTTGTAGGCTTCTGTACTTGTTGCTGTGCTCTGCAAAAAGAAACTTCTTTGATGATGGGTGAGAGCTCCGTTTATCTGTGGCTATAAGGATAAGCATTTAGAATGCAGTTAGAAGTTATACTGGTTTAGAAAAGGGCAGTAATAGGTTCCTGTTTAGGCTTCGTGCTCTCACCAGGTATGGATAGTTGTTGACTAGGTTTACAATACCAGGCATGCATTCCTTCCTATCTCAAGGTCTATGTCATTATTGTGTCCATGGGATATCTTGCCATACTGTTCATTGCTATTGTTTATAGGGTTTCCAGTTGTTTAGGACTATTGATTACTGCTTTGGCAACTAACATGACACCTTTCAGAGACTGTGAGAGATAGTTTCAAGGAAGAGGCTTCCAGGTCATCAGCAGCTTTCTCTCTTCAATTCCTACGTCTGAAGTATGTGGAGTCTTCAGAAGTAGGGTCTTATTTGCAACCTTCGAATGTCATAACAGTTCTGCGTGGTGATTGCCCTTGGAGTTGCTCTGGGAATTAAGACCTTGCAAGTGGCAGCATTGCTGGAGTCAGGAGCAAATAACATTGTATGTGTTACTTCCATTGAGACTTTGGTTTTGATGTTGAGCACGGTTTAGTTTCTTCAGTGAAAGAGTCTAAGGAAAGAGGAAGAACAGTATAATTATAACAGATGTGTACCACTGCAGAGCTGATTATAACAACAGAAGGATCAATTCCTGCCCATCATATCATCAAAGAGATGGTTTACCATGGTTCCAAATGGTAAACTCTACCTGGTTAAGTAAATTAGTCTACAATTGGCCCTTAGGAAAAAAGAGAAGAAAGGAAGAGTACTAAACACTCGAAAATGGTGCTTTTGAGTTTGGCTATCCTCCATGTGTCCTTTTAAAGATGAAGACTCTTCCTTGCTTTCCAACTGGGACAGCCCTCCCTGGACTGCTGATACAGCTGAGAACACAACTTACAATCTTTAAATGATAGCGTTATTGTGTGTCTTAGTTAGGGTTTCTATTGCTGTGAAGAGATACTATGACCATGTCAAAATTGAGAAGACTGACCTCTGGGCAGCCAGGAGGAGAGTTGCATTGCTTACACTCACAGTGACACAATTCCTCCAATAAAGCCACACCTACTCCAACAAGGCCATATCTCCTAATAGTGCCATTCCCTGGACCAAGCATATTCCTACCACCACAGGGCTTCCCTAAGAGAATATGTGTGTGTGTGTGTGTGTGTGTGTGTGTGTGTGTGTGTGTGTGTGTGTGTGTATGGGCCATTCCTTTCTATTCTAAGTTATTCTCTTATAATTAGTTCATGTTTTTACTTGAATAGATAAATACATTTCAGAAAATGTTAGTATTCAGTGTTTGATAATTCATTTCCTGGATGACAAAGTGGGTTAAGAAGGATCTGAGCTTCTCATCTATATAGTTTGCCTAAATGATGAGAAATATACCACAAAAACATTAGCCCAGTGGAGCCTGGATACATAGCTATCTACCCAAAGCTATTAATCACCATGGAAAATAAAAATGAAAGACTACTGTTTTGCACAATTCTTGACAAACCATTGAAAAACACAATATGAAATACTTATTAAACACCTTACTGACACGTATTAACACTCTTACTAATATTAATGTTGGCTCCATAAACTCATACCAAAAGAAATATGACATCTGTGGAGCATTTAAGCTCAGTAAATGGGTCACAAAAATACTAAACAGAGACCCAATCTCACTTGGAAATGTTTACTTTTACTTAAAAACAGAATTCCCAAGTGCCTCTCTGCTTTCTGAATTCATTCAGGACAAGAACAAAAATACCAAACTGTGGCATGATTTCTACCAGACTGAGAGGGGAAAAAAAAAAAAAAAAAAACTCCCAAAACCACCAAAAACAGCATTCAGATTTCTCCTAATTTTCCAGGTCAAAGTCTTTCATTGGTGATTCTTATCCCCTGCAAATGCATGGGCACCCAGACACCCATCATTGCTTCTTGTCTTAGTTTTATTGCTATGAAGAGACACATGACCATGGCAACTCTTATGAAGAAAAACATTTAACTGGGGCTGGTTTACAGCTCAGAGGGTTAGTCCGTTATCATTATGGTGAGAAGCATAGTTGCAAGCAGGCAGATGTGGTGTTTGGAGAGGTAGCTGAGCATTCTACATCCAAATCCAGTAGCAGCAGGAAGAGACAGTAAGCTACTAGATCTGGCTTGATATTCTGAAACCTCAAAGCCTACCCTCCAGTGACATACTTCCCCCAACAAAGCCGTGTCTACTCCAACAAGATTATACCTTTTAATAGTGCCACTCCTCATGGATCTATGGGGATCCTTTCATTCAAACCACCACAGTTCTTATCAGCTCTGCTGTATACATACCTGGACAAGTAACCCTCCCTAACCCTCCCCTGCCGATGGTTTATCTGGCACCCTGTCTTGGCTCTGGTGTCATTCTGCTCCCCGTAGTAGGGTGCTGGGAAAAAATACTTAATTTTTTTTTAAAAAAATCATGATGGCTCCCAATCATTCCCTTTCCCCTCAAAAAACCTGAGGAATTTTTCTTCTATAGTTTCATATTAGTTTGTTCTCAGAACACTTATCATTTGTACTTTGATCTACTGGCTGGGAAAAAAGAAATATGAAAGAAACATTTAACTACCTTTTCTCCCTAAAGAATAATATTATATTGCTATAGTCTTTGTTTTGCTTCTGTTTGACACATGTCTTCTGTAAATTTCTTAATCAATTTTTTCTTTGGGGTTAAGTACTCAATTCCAAGGAATAATAATAATAATAATAATAATAATAATAATAAGTAAAAATATGATTTAAGAAGTATTATAAGAAATATTATATTATCTTTCAACTCATTACTTATGCCATAAAAAGATGCTGTCAATTTTGTCAAATTTTGATGAAATTCATTGATACTGTTGTTTAGTACTATCACAATCACTCTTTCTTTTCTTTTACCTTTATCTCATTTTAAGGATCAAATATGGCACATGGGAGCTCATAGTCTCATATCAGCTTGACATATCTGATATTATTAAATATGACAGATAAAAAGCTTAAAAGGGAAACAGATTACCAAATCTAGGTAAGCAACAATGCTTTGTTCTGTCTAAATTTGTTTTGAAGCAGAATAAATTAGATCTTTGTTATTATTTATTTATTTCCAGATTTCAGATCTGGTTTTGTTCGGGTTATCTCACCATCTTAATTAGCACATCTGGGAGTATCTTCCTTAGTAACTATTGTTTGTTTTGGTCATTCTTCTGTCACCTGCAAACTATCCTTTCTGGCCTACTCCTATAAGCATTTAGCTTCTATACAATTTAATATAGGCCTAGAATGTTTTCAGCCTCTGAGACTTGCTGTTGAATAAGCTCACCCTATCTTGTTTGTTCTGATCTCTGGCTGGTTCAACTCAGCTCTTCTGGATCAAACTCCTCTCCAAGCTGACTAATTATATCTGGCTTTCCTCTTTCTGCTTCTCTTGAATTGACTTGCTTGCCCTCAAACTATCTCTGTCAATCTGTTCTAATTTTCTGGTTTCTAATTCTCTAGCTCACTCTTTCTTTACCTATGTTGAGCTTGTTCTCTCTCTGCAACCTGTCTCCCTAGTACTGTTCTGGTAAAACTACCTCCTCCCTCTTTCCTTCTTTGTACTGTCCCTGATGTAGCTTCCCTTTTCCCTCTCTCTCAAAAGTTGAGATATCCTATTCTGCCAATCTTTCTCTGATTCATCATTTTGTTTGCCACTCAATTAGATAATCACTTTCAAACATGGTACTTCCTTCTACAAACTATCTTTACCTTCATTGTTTGGAATTAAAGGTGTGTATTGTTCTGGCCAGAGGAATTAAAAGTGTATGCCAAGGCTGAGACTACACCACAACTAGAAGTATATTTTTCCAGTAAAGAATACAATCTCAGGGTTCACAGTGTGAGCAGGTATCCTGCAATAGTCATCTATTTTAGTTTCGATCCTACACTTTTTTTGGGTGGGGGGGCAAACACAGTTTATTCATGATATGCATGTAACTCATATTCGTTCAGAAGTAAGTGGGGTCCCTAGCAAGGGGTCCACTGGATACAAAAAGTCCATATATGTTCATCTATCAGTACGCTTTACTAAAGAAAAAGAACATTAATCCAATAGTTTGATCATGTCTGATGCTATACTCACTGTGGTCTAACATAACATCATCTACTACTATAAAGCCTTCTATTGTGTAGGTCTGTGTTTCTGCTACTTACACTGACTATAAAGGACAAGTGCATGTGTCGGGAGCCGCCCGCCATTACATAATGGTGCAGGCTCTCTACCTCGGTGCAGGCTCTCTATTTCCTGAATCTTCTCAGGAGACCTGCCTGAATGTGCGCCTGCGCAAGGCGCGAAACTTATGCTAATTAGGCACTAAGGCTAGAGCCAATGAGGGATCAGCACGTCTCCCAGAGGCCTATATAAGCCTCGGGGTTTCGGCGTTCGGTGTCCTTCTACTCCATGCCATCTAAAAGAGCTGTAACAATAAATTGCTGTCAGAAGAATCCAGAGTGCGGCGTGCTCCTTATCGGCGAGGTAGCGCGCGGCATGCATGCTCTACTAACTTCAAACGTCCAAAATACATTCAGGAATATACAATTTTTTTTTTACAGGTATGACTTATATGTGTTGTTATTTATAATACATAGAGTAATAGTGAGTTTTCGTATCTGGAGAGTTACCATTCCCCTGAAATACATGTTAGATAACGTGTACTGGAGTCTTATTACACATTCCAATACTAACACAACTAACACTTTATTTCCATTCTACCCTCAGGCTGGAATAAAGAACAGTTTTTATAGTCTACTAGGTGAAAACATAGCAAGATAATCGTGAAATCTGGTGACCATCTATCAGAAAGGTAGGATGAAGCCCAAACCAACCTGGCTTGAGGGGCTATGGGCTCAGCAGAGAAGATGCCTCCATGGTCAACTTGCTAACAAGTAAACTTGGATTCAGACCATCAATTCCGAGGGAACATATCTGCTTCATACAGTGATAGCATATGTCAGACAGGCTATGCAGACTGAAGTTCCTGCATGTGTGTCCTTTCATGTTCAACCATGACCTGTATTCTGTAGCTCAGGAGATGTCAGTCTCTATGATGATTAGGAGCGAAAAATCTCAGTAGAAAATGGCTCATCTTGATAGCCGGATCTCAGCCACTCAGGGGATTACTCTTGATCTGTCTTCTACACACAGTGCTTGTTCTTGCAGAGACACTCGCCAATTATACTTTTATATATGCAAATCGTTCCCTCTCAGTCAGAAGGGAAGGAAAAGGATACCAAAGAATGCCTTTTTATCTCTTGAGTTGTCAGCTGATTTCATCTAGATGGCCTGGAAGAATCTTCCAGGCTGCTTGCTGTTTGTTAGTGTGCTGGCTTTTTAAGTTCGGGCACAATCTATTTGAAAGAGATGAAATCAGCTTACAACACACTGACACTGTATCACCTCACCTTTTACTTCTGTGTCTTGTGCCTGATGGTTAAATAGGTACATTACACTGTGTGTGGCATGATGATGATATCTTTTTGTTGGGTCCTCACTTCTCTGTGCTTAATATCCTGCTTTCTTCTTAGCACTACAGTAGTCCTGATTTTTCCCTCTGGTATCTTTTGAAACCAGCCGAGGACAGATATGTCAGTCCTTTAAGAAAACATTGCCAAGGTCACATTGTTTCTAACTGTGCCTCCTTTCAGCCCCACCCATGCTCCTTAGCCTCTTTGCAGTTCTTGAGGTAAGCCTGTTAACCTTGCTCTCCCCAGAGTCTTTGTGGCTGGACAACCTGTTCTGGTTCCTTTCAGTCTCTGTCACCGGATACTCCTACCATGTCCCCAGATCCTGAGACTCAAAAGCTTGACAGTTTATTCTGCTGGCTCAGACATCTTGGTCCTCTCTCGCTTCCCATTCTGTTTTGTAAGAGCCTGACTGCTTTATGGACTGTAACATTACATCTTTCATGTCTTGTGGGTTCTGTTTGGGCTCAGTAATGGTGAACATTAACTAATAATTAGTAACAATACATATTGGACAAAACCACTGGACCACATAGCCCAAATTATTAGGATATTATATAAAAATAATATCCTATATAATATTAGATACTATAGGAATTATCTAGCAAGTTATTATTAATGTATAATCATTAATTAATTAATTAATTAATAGGCAGGAGGTAAGAGTGTGCAGATAATTTCTTCTCTCCATTTCAGTTATTTTTGTTTTTTTTTGTTTTTTTTTTTTACTTAGGTAGCCCTCCCATTTTAAAAACTTCAATACTCTTTCTTTGTTTGTTCATGTATGCGTGTGTGTTTGTTTGTGTGTTGGGAGCACATGTGTACTATGGCTCACATGTGAAAGTCAGAAGACAACTTGTGGGATTTTATTTTCCCCTTCTACAGTATGGATCTTGATAGATCAGAATCAGGTGGTTAGGTTTGGCAGCTTTTACCTGTTTAGTGGTCTTTCCAGCCTTAGGTAGATCTTCTCTCAATGTTCTAGTTTTCATTGGTAGCAAGTTCCTCTCTTTGGGTTTTAGAGATGTCCTTGTTTGCTTTTTATCATTGTGATAAAACACTGACCAAAAACAACCTGGGGGAGGAAAGGGTTTTTACGATGACAGTCCATTGTCTATTGAAATCAGGACAGGAACTCAAGGCAGGAACCTGGAGACAGGAACTGAAGCAAGGACCATGCATTACTGACTCACTTTCCACAGCTTGCTATAGCTGATAAAGCTCCATCACAGGGAAGCTTGCTTCAGTTGGATAGTATGTTGAAGGTACAACTGAACTATTTCCAGCTATGTTACAGTATGAGTATGTATGAGAGTGTGCTTGTAGTTTCTGTGGTGTGTGTGTGCGAGTGTCGACACATATGTATGTGTTAGGAATTAAATATAGTGAGCCTAGGGCTTTGTGCCTGAGAAGCAAAAGACTGAGCACTGAGCTACCCAGTTTTGGGCTCTGTGCTTTTTACACTAACCAGGAAGAAGTATTCATAACGTCTCTCTGGCCAAGAATAATGACAAATGATTTGGTGTTTTTCTGTAGGAGCTGCAAAGTATATAGTGACAACAGAAGTGGCGACCCCCTGATGTGTACTCTGATGTGTACTCACTTCTTAAGAAGTACTTCTTAGTGATCAGGCA